>JAOVVI020002479.1:1412-18281 GCA_028571085.2 Nepenthes alata | reverse complement strand
ATATAATTTGAGCTTTGATATTCACCCATTTATTAATGAAATTAGTAATAATCCTTATCCCCTAGATTTTTAACATGATTTAAACATATTTAAATATTATATAGTTTATTAAATTGATCATAAGTTTAGATTATAAATGAAATATTTACAAATTAATAATATTATTTTATCATTATTTTATCATGTCATATTTCAACATATTAATATATACGCTCAATTATGAAAATCATATATATTGTTGAGTAATTAGCTCATTTTTACTTTTATTTTAATAACCCATTCATATTAGCAAGTTCGGATTATTTGTAGGAGTTTGGATTGGGATATTTGCTCTTTGAAGAGCTAGATTTTAAGATTTTATATCAATTTATATAACATTATTCAGAAAGAATAATAGTTTATATTATTAGTTTTAATTTTTTAGATTTTATTGTAATTCAAACAATGATGATATATGACATCGATATTTGAGTTGATTTCTGTTTTCTTTTGGTAGCTCAACTGAGTTGTGATTTCAAATACTCTAATTTTGGGTGGATGTTTTTCATTACAAGTGATTTGAGATCCTATATAATCTTGTTTGGAGCCACTTATGGATACTACATTTGGATCTTGTGATTTGTTTTAATATTTTATTTTTGGCCTGTTGTGAGTATTTAATTCTTTTAGTTCACATCCTAATATTACTTTGGGTTTTAGTCAATTGAATAAATAATTTAAATTTGTAGTCTTAAGGATTAAAAAACTTATTTATGTTAATAATTGAATAAATATAAAAATAAATACAGTTTTGAGTTTTGAAATGTGACAAATTAGTATTAGAAAATAATAATAAGAGTATCTTATTTGATTTGAGGAATTGAATTAATTAGTTGCCTCATAATAGATTTAAAAATGTCAGTTGAATAATGAGAATCAAGTTCACACCCTATTTGGGAAGTGAATTTCCTTATATTTATGGATTAAATGGTAGACATGATGGAAGAGTTGGCCTAGAGACTGCCAAATTTAGAATTTACTATAATAAATCAAGGGGTACAAGGACGACATATGATCAATTTACCAATGTGCAAGTATCAAACTTTTTTGGAGACCCTGATCCGACAAAGATGGAGGTTTGGATTCAAAGAATCAAGAAATGTTTTGTGGTAAATCGCTGCTCAGAGAAAGAGAAAGTGATGTTCATTTCCTACAAGTTGGAAAGAGAGGCAAACCATTGGTAAAGTATAAAGAAAAGAAGTTTGGGTTTGGAGAACGAAGAGATATCATAGAATATTTTTGTGGATACATTTATGGTAAAGTATTTTTCAACAAGCTTCTTCATGTATAAGGAAGATGAAATAGCCTAGCTAAAATAAAAAAAAAAGGATAATGGCAGAATATGATACTAAATTTATAGAATTATCATATTTTGGCTCACATATTATGGTATTTGAAAATAGGAGGATAATAAAATTTTATTAGAATTAAATGATACCATCCCGTGGCAATTGTTGATTTTGGGGTTGAGAACTTAGAATGAAGTGCTCGATTGAGCTTTACTATTTGAATAAGAGCAAGAAAGAATTAGGATTGGCAAGTTGAAAGTCATTAGAGATGATGGCCAATTTGATAATGATCAAGAAATTGAAGATGATTCAGGATATTTTGACATTGGTGAGAAATATCAGAGTTGCGCACAGTATGTGGTAGCCCCTGTATAGATCGAATCTTATATTTATTGAGGCACGTTAAATTTTAAGGACAAATTTTTTAAAAGAGGGAAGAATTATAATGCCCCGTATTTATTTATCAATTATGACATCAATTGAATAATTTTGGGTTAAATTAAAAATAATTGTATAATAAAAATTAAAAAAAATTTAAAATTTGGAATTAGGCTTGATGCATAATTAGCATCTGAGTCACATATATATGTATTTTATGCAGATTAGTCATAATTAATGTGCGCTCATACTTACCAAAAAATAAAATAATGTGCGCTCAAGGGATACTCATAAGTATAATTGATAGAATGTTTGCACCTAATACGCATCTAAGAGGCGCTCATACGCGGTGTGGATTGTACTTCAGTTCATAATTTGCACCTAATGGGCCCATAAGCATCAATTTTCTTTAAATAAGCCCATTAATTGATTTTGAATCATTTTAATTTGATCTTTGAGAGAAGAGAGAGAAAGAAAGAGGAAAAAAGAAAGAAGAAGAGATAAAGAAGGAGAATGAAAAATTAAAGGAAAATCAAGATATTTTTGGATACAATCAAATTAAGATAAGTGCATCTAAACCATCTTTCTTTTATTAGCACTCTTTTCTAATCTCTATAGATACTTATTGTTCTAAATGCTTAGGTATATGACATTTTCATAACTAGAGAATTTATACTTTATATGCATATAATCCTACTACCATTCTATAAAAGTTTTATAAAATATATACCTTCAATTCATATACATCATGTTTAAATATTGATTTTTTGTAACAATATCCATATATATGCCTCAATAGTGTTTGCTACTCTTGTATGTCTATAATATTGATAAATATATATATTCTTACATACTCTAAATTTCTACATAAATTATATTATATATTGATAATCTTTACATATTCAATTCTATATGTGCTTGTTTAGTGATAAAATAATAATATTATATAAAACCTGATAATTTTTTTAAAATTTCTACGATAGCTACTTTCACATATTAATAAATTATATCTTATACTTTTTTGCATGCTTTAAAAATGCATACTAAAATTCTTACATGATTTATAATGGATTACATGCCTTATATTTGGAAGAAATAAAATATAAATTCTATATATATTTGATGATAAAAAAATTTTCTCTAATATGAAAAAAATATAAAAACATGTGTTTGCATTTGAATTGAGTTTTCAATTTGACTATATACAAACCATTGTAGATAATTGACATAATATATTATGATATGTCAAACTATATTATAATAAAAATTAAGGTTCAAACTTATTATCCGTAAATTGGAAGTAATATTCAATTCGATCTACGAGATTATATGTATGATGGTCCATTTATGAGTCTTGAATATATATGACCTTTGCTTATGTAGAAGTATACATAACTCCAGTTTTGATATTTGCCCATTTGTTGGTGAAATTATTATAAATTCTTGGTCCCCTAAGTTTTGGCATGATTTAAATATATTTAAATATTGTATAATTTATTAAATTGATTATTAGTTTAGATTATGCATGATATATTTATGAATTAATGTTATCATTTCAGATTATTAGTTCATATCATATTTCAACTGGTTAATATATATATATATATATGAATATATATTCTATTATAAAAATTAAATGTCTTACTGAGCAGTTGTCTTACTTTTAATTTTGTTTTGTTAAGCCTTTTTGGATTAGCGAGTTCGAATTACTTGTAAGAGTTTAGATCAAAAGATTTGTTGTTCAAAGATCTAGATTTTGATATTTTAGATTTGTTTATTTATTATTATTCAGAAAGAACAATAATTTATGTTATTATTTTTGGTTATATATATTTTGTTATAATTCAAGAAATGATAATATATGATGCCGATATCTGAGTTGATTTTGATTTTCTTTCGATAGTTTAGTTAAGTCGTGATTTTAAATACTCTGATTTTGTATAGTTACTTTTCCATATGAACGAGTTGAGGCCCTATATTATCAGGTTTAGAGCCATTTGGGTATGACATTTAGATTATGTGATTTGTATTCGTATTTTTTTGAATCGATTGTCAATGTTTGATTCTTTTAGATTCACATCCTCATACTGCTTTGGGTTTTAGTCGGTGGAATAGATAATTTAAATTTTTAATCTTTGGACGGAATTGCGTGGAATAGATAATTCACATCCTTAGCGTCTGGAGCAGAATTGTGTGCCGTTTGCTGGAGTCCCTTTTGTAATATCTTTGGACGGAGTAAAAAAAAAGTGAACTTATCGATTGAGGAAGGAGTTTTTGTCCTGCTATTCCCCTTGCTATCAGGTAGGAGTGGTCTTGCATCTCTGTATTCCGGAGTATTTTTACACTCTTAAAGGCCGGAGTGGTCTTGTGTATGCTGATTGCGGAGTGCATTTTGGCTATTGGTGGTCGGAACAAATTTTGTTCGCTTTGCGGATGGAGTGGTTGATTCCGGAGTTCCTGTTGTGGTCGGAGTGGCCTTGAATCCGGAGTGGCTTGGGGAAAAAAAATCTGATCGAATTCCGTGTCTTTTCCGTTTGAGGCCGGAGTGGCTGATTCCGGAGTTCCTTTTGTGGTCGCAGTGGCCTTGGATCCGGAGTGGCCTGTAGAAAAAAAAATTTAATGAGGTGGCTGGATCGTTTATCTCATTTTGGACGGAGCGTCTTTGTTGAAGCTTCCGGAGTGAACTCTTTCCGGAGTGCTTCCTTTGTCTCCTTGGACAGAGTGTTGTTTTCTCACTTGGACGGAGTGATCTTTCTCACCTTGGACGGAGTGATCTTGTTTATGCTTCCGGTGTGCATGTGCTTCCTTTATCTGGAGTGCTCTATTGTCTCCTTGGACGGAGTGGCTTAACCGGAGTGATATTCCTCTCTTTGGACGGAGTGCCTTTTCGTCGAGCTTCCGAAGCATGTGTCTTTATCTGGAGTGTATTCTTGTCTCCTAGGACGGAGTGGCACGGCAGCAAGGCCCGGTTACTTTCTCCTCCAGAAAAAAAAAATAGTGAGGTGACTGGATTGTTTGCCTCATTTTGGACGGAGAGTCTTTGTTAGTGCTTCCGGAGTTTCTTTTTCTGGAGTGCTTTTTTTATCTACTTGGACGAAGTGTGCTGTCTCACCTTGGACGGAGTAATTTTTCGCTCTTTGGACAGAGTGATTCTCTTTTTTTTCCGGAGTTCTTTATTGTCTCCTTGGACGGAGTGGATTAGGCGGAGTGTTATTTCTCAATCTGGACGGAGTGCCTTTGTTGTGCTCCCGGAGTGCCTTTGTTTTTATCCGCTGTGCCTTCTTGGCTCCTAGGACGGAGTGGCTTGGCTGCAAGATCCGATTGGGTTTTTCATTTACAGTAATCGAATATTTCTGTAATTTTTCTTAATGACTTTTGTCATGTGTTGAGGGGTTCCCCTTATTTCTATGTTTCTTTTTCCAAGTCAGCAAAACACTTAGTAAAAAATATAGTTCTTTGTACATTTTACTTTAATTTAATGTAATTAATTACTTACCAAAAAAAAATAGAACATAGAAAACTGGGCCAATCCCTAAGAGCCATGTTACAAAGCATGAAATTAAAACATAACCCAATAGAACCTTCTTCCATCTAAAGCAAAAAACTACTACCAGTAATGATTGGTAAAAAAAAACCGCCGAGCTTCAGCAGCAACGGCGCAAAACAATCAGGATGACAGTCACCGGCAGCTTCAAAGCAGTGCCCAGAACACCGCATCACTACAACCCAGTGCAAAACTCATGCTTCAAGCAACCGAGAAACAATACACCGCAAAAAAGGCCAGCATCCCGTGTTCTCGAGCAGCTACCATCATGGCCAGCAGGGCAAAACACCACAGGGGCACCACAGCAAGACAGCCGATCAAAAGCCTCAGCACACACCAGTTGTGCATCGTTCACCATCAGCATCTGCCAGCATCTGCCAACTGCTGAGAGGAAACCAGCAGCTGCACCTCCACAGCCGGGCTCTGCAAGGCCTGAGCACTGCACCCGACTGCATCAGTCCACAAACAGCATCACCACCAGATGTGCATCTATTCCTCCATCGCAAACAGCCAACACAATTTCAACCCTGTTATGCAGCAAGATATTGCAACAGGGACAGTAGGCCAAACCATCAACTTGTCATGATCTGGACCAGAATTCACAATATGAAAGCCACTGGCAACACCTCAGGTAACGTGACCCCCATTCATGGGCAGCAGCAAACACAACCCCAGCAGGGAGGAAAGAAATTAATTGGTGACCATCATCTACAGCATCAGCTACAGATGCAACCAAGAAACAGCAGCAACTGAGATCCTAGCTCAGAAGCCAAATCCCCAGCAGATTGACCATGCAATTCATCCAGCAGATCCTGCAGCCAGCAGAAAATGAACCACATCAAAGCTCTAGATCCTACAGCCTACCAATAGCCAGATGTAATCCAATCAAAGCTAGGAGCATCATATCAGTATCAGATGAAACCCAAATCAAGAACAACACGCCCAGCAACTGCATCCAATAATGGACCAGCAGAAACTCCGAACAACAATGGGAGTTGAATTGTTGCCCACAACCACCATTTCTGCATTTCCAAACAGCAATACCTCTCCAGAAGCAGCAGCTCTCAGCAATCCAACTGCAGCAATTTAGAAGATCATCCAACACTAGCAAAGCCCCTGCCAACTACTCTCCGGTTTTTCCACGAGTACAGAGGCACTGGGCAAATACACCAGCACTACAAACTGGACCAGCAACACGGCAACAGAATAACCACAGAAAATTCCCATTTCAGAACCCCATTTCAACAAGGGAAATGAAGCATCCATGGCCAATACAGGGCATACAGGGCAACATTTGGTTCACCCAAACACCATCAAGGATCAAATCCCTAATCCAAATAAAGCATGACAACTTGAGAACCCATCAGGAGCTCAAAACCCTGCAATACTCCCTGCACCACGAGAGAGTATAACAGAGATTCCAGCAAATCACCCAGCAGCCACCACAATAAAATGGCAGCAAAGGGAAAAAAATAGCAGCACCAGCACCCAGGGTGCTGCACCATGCAGACAAACCCCTCAAAAGCTTTTAAGCCAGGGGCGAAAGGCACACACGTAGTAGTACTGCAACAGAGACATCTGGACTTTACCAAATGCAAACCACTTCTACAAAACCAAATCAACCACAAAGTGAATTCGGAAGAGATGAGCCATGTCAGCATGACCGAAACCAACAAGGATCCGAACCCACCACCCTGAGTCTGCGAAGAGTTAGGGTTTCTTGGAAGCAGATTTTTTCTTTTTCCTTGTTTTTGCCGGCTTCCGCTTATCAATAGGCCTGGAACAGGAGGGATCAGAAGCGGCCAGAGAGGCATGGTCAACAAGCTCTGAGATAGAAGGAGCCTCATGTGGAGAGCAATCCCCATGGGAGCTACAGGAAGAAGAGTCCAGAGATAGAGGCTTGCGACGAAGGTCCTTTAAAACCAAAAGTTGTTTCCTCATGGACGCAACTTTGGAGGAGATTTTGCTGGCAGTAGAATCCGACTCCTCCGGATCACTACAAGAGAGCCCCAAGGCATCGACCCCATCAGGAGGGTCCACAAGGGTGGCAACATTCAAAGAGGGGAGGATGTTGTTGGTACTGCGAATAGCATTAGGGTGATAAATATCGCTGCAAGGAGCCATCCTCCTAGTACTAGAAGCATAAAAAGACATGGTATCGGGAGCAAATCTCACCACTTTTACAACAGGAGCTTTATCAAATGGTTCCTTAGAAGACTCATCTGATTCCAACCCGATATCCACAGAAGCAGGCCCCAACGAAGGGGGCATCAGTTTGGATTCGCAATGGACCTCGGCCACAGGATGTGACAGATCGCAAGCTTCCAACAGACCCCCACCATCAGCGGGCGATTCCTCTAGCCAATCCGAATGATTGGCCTCCTCAGAGCACAGCAAAGCGGCAAAAGTGTTTGGGGTTATACTCATGCAAAGCAATTCCGATTGTAACTTTGAACAATAAAACATGTGCAAAAACTTGAAGTCAGAGTCAGGAAATACAGATTCACAAAATATGAAACTTATTTCAGAATCATAAAATTCATGCATACTTCGTAATAAAACTCAAGAAATGAGATTTAGAATATAATTACCACAGCAATGACATAGAAAACAAGCTCCAAAGTACTCTTGCATTAAAAAATTCTTAAAATTTAAAATTTAAAACAGAGAGTACACTTGCCTAAGTCTCCAAGTCCTTACATTATCCTGGTCTAAGACTCCTTTTTTCCTCCTCCTCTCTTCCAAATTCTTCCAACTCTCTTTCTCACTAACTAGCTCAGTTTATATAGAGAATGGGTTAGGTGGGAGCAAGTGGGATAAGTTACCTACTTGGAACTTTTCTTCTAGAGAGAGAGATTCTCTCTCTTCTCTCTAGGATTTCAAAGTTGTGCGGCGCCTCAGGGTTCTAATTTCTCTGGCCGGGCAGCGCCGGAGCCGGCCATGGCCAGTCTCCTGGCTGCTCCTCACGGTCCCTCCCTGGTTTCTGACTCTCTCTCCCCCTACCTATCTAGACTTCAGATCTGGCAGCGGCGTCCTCTGCGTCCTCTGAGGCTTCGACTATGTTCATCCTCTGCGGATTCGAAGCTCTCACCGGATCACATCCTTCTCTTCTCGGTTCGTGCCTTCGGCTGTACGCTCGGATCGCTTCTCCCACCTTTGTCCGTAAAGGACGTCTTCTCTTCGCAGTAGCTTCTGTTGCGGCTGTTCCAGAGAGGAGCTCTAGCTACTCTCTGGTTTTGCTTTCGTTTATAATTTTTTTCTTCATATTCCAATTTTGTTTTTCAAATTTGTTTTGGAATCTGATTTATTAGGGTTTCTCGCCTCCGATATTAGCTGGGTTTCCATGTTCTGGCTGCTGGGGTTGAGATTCCCTGTTCTGGTTTCCCTGCGATAGTTATGGCTATGGTTGCTGTTTGGTTTGTATTTCTTGGACAGAGTAGCCATTCCCTTACAGCTGGATTCTTTGTTACGGACGTTGCTGTCTGATGCTCATATCGGCTCTTGCATTGCTAAAAGGTTCTGACGCAAACGAAGATCCTGTGATGGCGGCTCTAATGATTCTCAGCCTTTGTGTTTTCCCTCATGTTGGATGGGAAGGGGGACGCCTGTGCAGCTCTGGCTTGGGACATACCAAGGCTGAGATGCTGAAGGGTTGGCCGTGGCCTTGTTTGGATGCATAAGTTGCTATGGTTGCGATGGAGTGGCGTATCTGCTGGACGTTACTGATGTACTCTCCTACTGTGTGGCTCTTTTGTCTGACAAATTGTAGACTTTGTTGATTTGGCTTGTAGCCAATCTGTGGAATAAAGTATGGTCTGCAACTGCCGAGGGTTGTTGGATTCTTGGAAACTCTGCTTTGCTCCATTGTATTATTGAATTACTCTCTTTGATGATGGTTTTTGCTAAAGAACTGTTATCAGTATATGCCCTGCACTGGGGCTTGCACTTGAATGAGTTCCTCTAGTCAAGATGAGGAAGCTGCAGGTATTTTGTGTATGGTTCCGTCTGCTGCTGGATTGTAGCATGTGGGGTTGATAGATTATGCTGGATCTGCTCCTTCGTGCTCTGCTGATGGATGATGGTGCTGGAATTGCCGATTTTGTCTCTTTGGTCCGTGCTGCCGCTGGAGTGCAGATGCTCCTGATGTTGGTGGCTCTGTTGCTGTGGCTGCTAGACTGAATGCTGCTCCTGAAATGCTACTACGCTTAGGTGATTTGGCTGATCGTGGACTCTTAGGCTGGTTTGCAGTCCTTTGGGAAGGAATGTGCTCTGCCTCACAAGCTGATTGGAGTCTCCTTGGTTTCTGTTGAAGCAGGTTGATGACTCTTTGACTATCCTACTGTTGGGGTACTAGTGTGGTGCTGTTTGCTGCTCCTATAGGCTTCTATGATGGCTTTTCGAGTTGCTGATTACAAAATAGTCCTTCCTTCCTACTGCACTCAAATTTAACAGTTCGCGAGTTGCACAGGGGCTTGTACTTGGTCGAGCACTTTCGGCCAAAATGAGATGTCTGCCCGGAATGGCTGCTGCTGTTCCTGTTACTGATGCAATTGCTGATACTACTTTTTGTGAAGTGAATGCTGTTATCAAGTATTCTCCATCCTTCAACCGTGATGCCTCCTGCGCCGGGTTGCTGGCAGGGCTGAAGATGTTTTAATATGTGTGTGTATTTTGGCTGGGGTGAATTTGGCCGGTTTAGATGATATTATCTAGATGTTATTTCTTATGTTTTTCGCTTGTTTTCATGATTTGGTTCATGGTGGTGCTCGGGGAATGCCCTAGCTCGTTGTTCTACCTCTAAGTCGGCAAAACACTTCGAGTTAGAACATCGTTTTGTAAATTCAATTTTTTTTCAATTTTACTTTACTTACTTACCCAAAAAAAAGGAACTTTTCTTCTAGAAGGTCAACGGAGTAGGTAGGGGCAGTTTACTTACTCTGATTAGATTGAAGTAGTTGGATCTACTCGGCTGTTAACATGGTCGGTCTTTATTAATTTCAATTTACTCCGGTCATTAGAGGTTTAGTTAAAGCAATTTATTCTGGAAATGTTACTTCAAAATTTACTTCGACATTTGATTTTAGAATTTACTCAAGTTTTCAATGCCATTTATTTACTTTGGTCAATATTTCTAAATCCGGTCAATATCTCTTTCCCAACTTCAACAGGCCAACATTTCCTCCTCCACTAAAACTTTCCAACCTTCTTTCTCCATTCAATCGGCCTCATCATGCCTTCAATTCACTCTTGCCTCCCTCATGTCTTCAATTCACTCTGGCCTCCATCATGTCTTCAATTCACTCTGGCCTCCATCATGCCTTCAGATTCACTCTGGCTTTTAAGAGGTCCCAAGGCCACTCCAGCCTTTAAGAGGCCACAAGGCCACTCCGGCCATCATCTTGCTTCAAAGTCACTCCGGCCTTCAAGAGGCCACAAGGCCACTCCGGACTTGAAGGGTTCACAAGGCACTCCGGCCTTCAAGCTTGCCTCATCCTACTTCAGCTCTTATAAGTTCATCACGCTTTTTTGTCCTTACCAATTCATTATCATGCACTTCCTAATTTTTATGTTTTTGGATCAGGATCTCACAATTCCCCCCTACTTAATGAAATTTTGTCCTCAAAATTTAAATGAGGTTAAAAACCTTAAGAAAACAAGTGGGGATACTTGCTCCTAATTTCTTCTTCTCGTTCCCAAGTTGCCTCTTCAGATGAGTGATTTCTCCAGAGCACCTTCACCAGGGATATTGCTTTCATTCGTAGCCTTTGATATTTCCGATCCAAAATCTACATTGACTCCTTAACGTAGGATAAATCATTGTCAATTGCCAAGGGCTCAAATTTGATCACGTGTGTGGGGTTGTGGACATATTTTCTAAGCATGGATACATGGAACACATCATGTACCTCTGTCAAATTAGGTGGCAGTGCAAACCTGTATGCCACTTCTCTGATCATCTCTAAAATTTCAAAGGGGCCAATGAATCGTTGTCTCAATTTTCCTTTCAATCCAAATCTGGTCGCCCCTTTAGATGGTAACACCTTTAAAAACACAAAGTCTTCTACATCAAACTTTAATTCTGACCTCCTCCGGTCTGCATAGCTTTTCTGTCTACTCTGGGCAACCTTTAAGTTCTCATGTATCAACTTTATCTTCTCTGCCATTTCTTTAATGATTTTAGGGCCTAAAATTCTCTTGTCTCCGGTTTCCTCCCAATGGATAGGTGACCTACACTTTCTTCCATATAACACCTAAAAAGGAGCAATGCCTATGCTTGCCTGATAGCTATTATTAAATGCGAACTCTGCTAAGGCCAAGTAATTATCCCAAGTCCCTTTCATTTTTAAGACTGAAGCTCTTAACATATCCTCTAGGATTTGGATTGTTCATTCTGATTGGCCGTCGGTCAAAGGATGATAGGTAGTACTAAACTTCATCTCCGTCCCCAATTCTTTATGCAAGCTTTCCCAAAATTTTGAAACAAAACGGGGATCCCTATCAGACACAATGGAAGCAGGCACACCATGAAGTCTGATAATTTCATTCACATACAATCGAGCCAACTTATTACGAAAGTAAGTCATCCTGATTGCCAAGAAATGGGCTGACTTAGTCAATCGGTCAACGATAACCCAAATGACATCATGGTTTCTAACAGTCCTTGGTAGACCTGACACAAAATCCATAGTAACATCCTCCCATTTTCAACTTGGAACCAGCATCGGTTGTAATAACCCAGAGGGCTTTCTTCTTTTAGCTTTTACTTGTTGGCACACAAGGCATCTCTCCACGTAAGTTATGACGTCCCTTTTTATATTCCTCCACCAAAATATTTTCTTTAAATCGTGATACATCTTATTCACCCCAGGATGGATTATGTACCGAGATTGGTGAGCTTCCTTTAAAATTTTCTCTTTCAACTCCTTGTCGTTCGGCACACATAGACATTCTCTAAATCTCAACACTCCATTCGATTGGATATTAAAATCAACTCTAGAGTCTTTATTCAAATCATCCATAATATCCGTACGAAAAGAGTTATTCACTTGCTTTTCTTTAACCTCATTCATCAATCCCGGCTTAACCTAAAGGTATGACAAAATCATCCGGTCGCCCCGAATATGCCGCTGAATATTATATTACTTTAAGTACTCCAACATCTCCATTTGTTTAATCTGTAACTTCATCAGATAGCCTGATCGACGGCTCAGAACATCGGTAACCATATTAGCTTTCCCAAGATTATATTGTATCACACAGTCATAATCCCTTAGGAAGTCTACCCATCTTCTCTGCTTCATATTAAGCTCTTTCTGTGAGAACAGATATTTCAAACTCTTATGATCAGAATAAACAAGAAACATTTCACCGAAGAGGTAGTATCTCCAAATTTTCAAAGCAAACACAACTGTAGCAAGCTCCAGGTCATGCAATGGGTAGTTCTTCTCATGCACCTTCAGCTGTCTAGAACCATAAGCCACCACTTTTGCATTCTGCATTAACACACATCCTAGTCCGGCCTTTTAAGCATCACAATATACCTTAAAACCACCTGAGCCATCCGAAATAGTCAGCACCGGCGCAGTTGTTAAGCTATCCTTTAGCTTTTCAAAACTCCGGTCACATCTGTCCAGTCAAACCTGGCCTCCTTTCGCTTGATACTTGGCATCCATTCGGTCCGCTTTGTGAAAGATTTAATGAGAGAATCAGGTGCATAACTGGGCTGCCATTAGATGCTAAGGTTAAGGAAGTTATCAGAAACGGCGTTTGGAAATGGCCTAACCCGTATGATATGGAGGTTGCTGGGATTTTGAATAACATGCCTCCGTATCTCCCGGATCCGTCTCGCAACGATGTTGCATTATGGACTGCCGATCATAGTGGGGTCTTCTCTTCAAAATCTGCATATGGGATTTTCTGAGAGTCTAAAGCTGCGGTGGAGTGGTTTTGCCTTGTCTAGGGGCCCATGTTCATCCCGGCTCACACCTTTATCCTCTGGCTGGCTATCCGCCAGAGGCTTAGCACTCTCGATAGGATTGGCAATTACCTTCACATTCATGTGGCATGCATCCTCTGTCCCAATGGAAGGGATTGTCATGACCACCTTTTCTTCGATTTCCCTTTTTCCTCGATTGTCTGGCGACATATGCGACATAGGGCTAGGTGTAGCTGGCCGCACTCTAATTGGAAATCAAACATCTTGTGGGCTGCAAAACAATGGAAGGGAAAAAACCTCAAAACATACTCTTATCGTCTCACCCTGGCTGCTTCTGTCTATTTTTTCTGGAAAGAGAGGAATTATCGTATGTTTCAGAAAACGACGGCGCTTAACGAAACCCAACTGGTTACCCAGATTTCTGCGGCAGTCAGGGGGAAGCTAGAGGTATCACATAGTGCCGTTACAGTGCAGGATAGGCAGGTTTTGAATAGATGGAACATTCCTAGTACAAGCTTGCATTCGGACGTGTTGTTTTCCGTTTGACAAATGGATGGATTGTTGTTGTGCTTTCTTTGGTAGCTGGAGTGACTGATGATGCTGTTGGTTGCTGTGTTGCTGGATGGCTTGGAGGCCGGAGTGCTTTAGGTTTCGATTTCAGGACGGAGTGGCATGCGTATTACCCATGTTGCGGATGCCCGTAGAGACAGATCGGTTTTGTGATAGTTTTCTTGGAAAAAAAAAAGGCTTCATTTTGGCCAGTGTGCTTTTTGCTTGCCAAAAGGCCGGAGTGGCCTTGCTTGTGTTGAATCCGGAGTCCCTTTTGATCACTTATAGGCCGGAATGGCAAGGTTTCGCTGAGGCCGGAGTAAAATTGTGATGAGGCCGGAGTTAATTTGTGCGGGAGCATGATTGGCCAGTTCCCTGTTTTTGGTTCCATCTTGTTGGGGAGAATTTGTTTCCCATGATGGCTTTGGAAAAAAAAATATAAATACAAATATAAATATAAATAAATAAATAAATAAAAATAATAATTTTTCGTGTGGTGGCCGGAGTGCTTTTTCTCACTTTGGACACAGTGACTTTGCTCATGCTTCCGAAGTGCGTTTGTCCTTTATCCGATGTGCCTTCTTGACTCCTTGGACGGAGTGATTTTTCTCACTTTGGACGGAGTGTTTTTTGTTCGTGCTTCCGGAGTGCATGTGTCCTTGGACGGAGTGGCTTGGCTGCATGGTCCGGAGTGCCTTCTCTTCCCGTGTTGGATTTTGGAAAGAAAAAAGAAAAAAAAAGAGAAAAAAGAAAAAAAAAGAAAAAAAATTTAGTAAAAAAAAAGGAAAAAAAATATGTATATATTTATATATATATTTTTTCTATTGTGAGTTCATGATGGCTTTGTTGCTTCCTATTGCCTAAAGAGGCCTTGCATTTCTTTGTGGCCGGAGTAAATGCTCACCTTGGACGGAGTGGCCATTCGTGATGTTTCCAGAGTGCTTTGGCCGGAGTGTCCATGTGTGTGATGAGGCGAGAGTGGCATTTATGTTTGCTAACAGGCCGTAGTGACCTTGCATATGATGAATCCGGAGTGCCTTTTTTGCACTAAAAGGTCGGAGTGGCCTTGAGTGTGCTGAGGATGTAGTGGCCAAGCGTATGCTGAATCCGGAGCGCCTTGTGGCATCTTGAAGGCCGGAGTGCAGTATGTTTTGCTAAACGGCCGGAGTGGCCTTGCGTGATGAATCCGGAGTGCTTTGCTCCCTTTGTTGTTTTTTCTTTTTTCTGTCAAAAATGTTTCTTTAGATGAGCCTTGTTGTTAGCTGGGATGCATACGGCTGACTTTGATGATGTACTTCTAGGCGCTGATTCCCAGCGTTCTTACATTCGGTCCATGACCTGTTCATGTTGTTGCTTTGGGTATGCCATAGCTCGATGTTCTATTTCTAAGTTGGCAAAACACTTCGAATTTGAATATCGTTTTGTAATTTTTATTCGATTTATACATTTAATTACTTATAAAAAAAAAGAGCAGGTATTATTTCTAGTCCATAGCCCTTCCTGAGCCAGTCCAGCAGAAGCAGCAAGAGGGCGGCGTCCAGAAGATTTTTTCAAGTACTCCCCCTGACCTGGCTTCCAGGGGTACTCCATCGCCACATCCACACTCAGGGAAGAACAGCAGTTTCCATCAAGATTGACCCTGATAGAATCAGGCAGTTGGGAGGGGGCAGTGATTTCAACGCAAATTCGGGCCACTTTTAATCGAACCCTCAAGGCCATAGCAGAATCCAAATGAAGGGGTTTGCCAATGGCACTGGCAATCCAGCTGAGTTCCAGGGGCGTCCAGAATTGAATCGGAACCCCCTTCAGATGGATCCAGATTGGGAACGAGATATGGTCGTCCTTGGAGAGAACCTGGTTTGGGGACCATTTCTTGAGGAAGAACGGTCGCCCAGCAAAGGCCCAGGGGCCATGGTGCAAGCATTCCTGCATATGAACAACACTGTCGAACCGAAACAGGAAGAATTCATCTTCCATTTTAGCAACATGAGAAAGCCCGAACTTAGCCCAGATCTTCCGGGCAATGTGGCTGACAACGAAGAAGTTTAGGGCGGTATTGAAGAAGTAGCCCACCAGAGAGTCCTTCCAAGCAGCTTCACCCTGCTGTATAACCTCAGCAGGGGGGAAAATCTCAACAGAGGAGCCCAATAGGGTTGGGGGAGGGAAGTATTGAAGAGGGATACCTGCAATCGAGGCGTCCTTGCAGACAATGTCAGCCCTCGGTGGCGAGTAATGGGAAAACGTCTTCGAAGGTACAGCGGATTGAGGGGGGATAAAGAAAACCCTAGAGCCGGGCCATCGCAATCTTTCCGGATGACTTCAGACCAAGGAATGGGGCCGGCAACTTCCTCAAAAGACTTGCGAATCATCTTAGGCTTCGAGTGCGCCAGGAGCAGGGCGTCAGGAGTCGGACATGCCGTTATCGACTCCAAACGGGGAGCCTGGAGAGGGGGAAGCCCAATAGCCGAGGGCCTAATAGCTGGAGATTGAGTGGCGGAATCCTGGAGGGGGCCAGGAAGAACACCTAATAGGCCGGCCATGGCCAGCACCGGCGCCGCCTGAGCTGCCCGGGCCGCGGGACGGCAGAAGCAAAATGAATGAACGAACCCTAGAGAGAAGAGACCCGTCCCACCTTTTTTAACTTATGCTAATTTTTGAGAAAAACATCTCGTCATTCGGACAAGTCTTGATGGAGTTATTGATGTAACACAACTTTTTCTACTAAGAACGGATTTTTGCGCATTTTTTAACCTCAATAATTTGACTTATGATCCCTTCCCGAACTCAAATCATGATGCCAATACATATGAGTTTTCTTCACAACTTATGCTAATATTTGAAAAAAAAAGCTCGTCATTCGGACATGTCTTGACGGAGTTATTAATTTTTAAAGTAGCACGATATTTGAGAAAATATTAAAATATCTTTCCGTAGTCTAAAAAATCTAACATTTGGTTTTATGCTACTACTTATTTTTATCTTTCTAACAAAAAAAAAAAATACCTGAAAATATTGCTGGCAACTATGGAAACCCCATTGTGAAAGTTGGGGGGGTCCAATATTTACTCCTACCAAGTCCAAAAAGGCCTAGAAGCCTCTATATGGGGGAGCTGCTTCACTGCTGGGGCGTGTCG
>JAOVVI020002478.1:0-21008 GCA_028571085.2 Nepenthes alata | reverse complement strand
ACGGTGGTGGTCAACGGCGGTCAATGGTCTCACACCGGTGACCAGCGGCGGCTGTGAATGAGTTTTGTGAGGCAGTAGCCGCGCAGGGAGTGAGGGAGAATGCGGGCTTCACCCGACAGTGAGGAGCATCCCATGATTTGGCTGTTTCAGAATATCTTTTATTCAGATTTGTAAATTATGAGGTTAAAGTAAGTATCTGTAAATTCTTATTTGGTCTGATTTAATATCTGATATATTTTAAATACTATTTAAAATTTTTACTAACATGTATGTATTTTTATACATAAATTTTATTTATTCTGAACATGCATGCATAGTTCATTGGCTGATTTTAGTGGTTTTGGATATAAATTTTATAATTTTGAGAATTTATTATTTTTCTGAAAGCTTAAAAAATTTCATGGACACTATATATATTTATATCAGTATGTCTAACGAAAATGTGCATGAAATTTGTATAAGCCGTTCATTTTTATATGTATGTACCAAGTTATGGTCACTATATTTGGATTTGGATATTAGATATTTTGGCCAGTTCTTGATTGAGAGATTTATTTAAAAATTTCTTTCCATCGACAGAAAATATTTGAAATCGTGACCATTTTCATTTAGATAATTTGACTTGACTTTTGAATATATTCGGACGTCCTAATATATCTAACGAGTTTGAGAATTATATCAAAAATCACGGGTGACAAACAATAGTGAGTACCCTTCTCATGGGTACAGAGTACATGGATAACCATACATGTTGGGCTAATTTATATTTAATTTTTTTAAGATTATCAAGATTATGTGTAATATTTTCTCAAACTAGTGTTTAAATTATTAGAACTTAAATTTGATATATTATTTGTATCTCTATATTTATTTGTATTGGACTTTAATTTAGATTTAGATTTTGGTATTAAATTTAAAATTTATCAATTTTGCCCTCAATTTGGCATTAGTATATCTCGTATAAATAATTTTAGGCTATATATTTTGATATGAATATTTGGACTATCTGTTGCGACGTTATTTTGACTTTTGCGTACGCTATTAGATCATCTGACTATTATATTTTACCCCGAATCACAAGTTGATTGGGCCTTAGATTTGGATTCGGACTCAAACTCGAACTCAAATTGGATTTAGAATCTGCTATTTGCCTATTGAAATCGGTCCGGATGACTTTTATTTTGTTTATATATATATATATATATACATCCCGATGAGTATTGTTTTTCGATTAGACATTTATTTTGAATTTGGATATTTGATTTGAGTACAATAATATCATTGGATTTTGATTCTTGGAATTTCTATTGGATTTATTTTATCGACAATTTGAATTTATTTTGTCATTTGAATAAATTATATTAATTAAATCTTATATCTGATTTGTTGGACTTCTTTTGTTTAAATATGATACTTACTGAGTATTATACTCATTTTTTATGTTTTATCCATTCAGAGTAGAAAATTCAGATATATTATAGGAGTATAATTACCTATTAGTCATTCGATTCATTTGGTGAGTTTTGATTCTATTATGATTTAATTTGCTACTTGATTTGATCGGATTGTGAAATTGACCGGGTATAGGCCAACTGTTATATTTCGAAAACAATTTGGATATTCTGTCATATTTGATTATGATATTTGGTTAAAATTGTTACATCTCTTATGATAATTGTAGCGTAAGTCATAATTATTTATCTAGACAATTATCCGATGAGGTCGTGTGTGTAGTTTGATTTGTGTTGGGTCATATTTATTTGGTTTGTCACACTCAAATTTTAGAATTTAGTATTATTTATTTAAAATATTTAAAATATTAAATTTTAGAAATTATAATTAATTATTTAAATTGACAAATTTAGTTTAAATTCGTAACATATATAATCAGGTGGAATGGCTATACAAGTTATAATGATACGTGAATATAGATTCTTAATTACTAAAAATATTCATAATACTTGATTTTTCATCTGGCATTGCCGGTCTTTACGGCATCACATTTCCTATGTGTTGGCTTTTAACTTATGGAATATAAAATTGGGTCATAAATGAATCGAGAATTCGCTATAGATCTAGGGTATAATTATAAACAAAAAGTATATTAAGTTTTGAGTAATAGAAGACAAAACAAATACCCCCACTCATTTTTCATTATGTCCTCAATCTCTTGCCAGATTCACAATTGTACCTATGAATGAGTTGCTTTTGTTAAGCAAATACAAGGGGGGACATATCTTCCTCAACAACATATCAGGTGTTGGGCCCTAATATGAGGCCCCATGAAGCACGACCCCAAACGAAAGGTTCAAAATTGGAAAGTCCAAAGATTGCGTCCACGAACCGATAGGACTGCGCAGTCCAAAAGGACCAAAAAGCACTGGCTGGTGTCCGAGAGGTTAAAGCCGCAACAATAGTCCGAGAGACTCTTTTAAGAACCTCGAGGACATCATGAATTCCAGACGCCAAGCGTCATTGAGATACGAGGACAAGAAGAAGTCAACGAACAATTAATGTTCAAGCCCGAGAACCTCAATGCTCCAACAACTCTCAGAATAGTCCAAAAGGCCAGAGAAAGACTCGAGGATGGCTTCGCACAAGGCCGAGAGCCCCAACTCAGCAAAGTTCGTCGATTCCCAAGGAACCTGCAACTGCAGACAGACGCCACATTTATAGGGCACGCCTCATCAAGTCATGAATTGGCACCTAGGCTCTGCACCACCTGGCACGCTCAGAGCTTACCAGTCGGCATGTTTTACTGTGGCCAATGGGCGGCGGCTGACAACTCAGCCACCCGATGGCCGCCACGTGTCCCCATCTCAACGAATCCACTTCACCTATAAATACCCTGCGAGGCCTCACTCGCAGGGGGACTTCTCCTCTCGAAGAAACGGTCATTTTAGACTAAGAAAATGGAGTGAGACATACTCAACAAATTTGTACTTTGTAAAAGACTTCGAACCATAGTGAAGCATATTTACAGGCCCAGAGCCTCATGATTTTTCACTTCCTTTTTCATGATAAAATTTTCCACGTAAAAACCCGGTGTCCCCTTCGTCCTCTTTACAATCTCACACCCTCATACATTTGTGTTGTACTGGACCCCGAAATATAGAACGCAATACCAGTGTATCTTATAAAACTGCTAAGATATTATTTTTATACAACTAGAAAAATGTGGATGGTTGGAAAAAAAAAGTGGATAGTGCGAAGTTTTATTTTGATAAAAAATCAAAACTAACTTCCAATAAATGTTAATGGATTATAAGCCAGATCAATCTGTCAAATATAAACAAATATTTTTTACTTCGTGCCACTGACAAAGGGCTTTGTGCCCTGTTTGGCTCATGGGCAGCGGAAAAGAGCAAGGTTACCTTGAGGAAGACCTTCGTGCTCTATCTTCCCCAGCGATGAGAGAGGAAAGCTGGGCCAGTGGATAAGAGTGGCAGCCTCAAATCGTTCTTTGTAATGGATTTTGTTCCATTGTTTTGGGACTTTTTTCTCTCCCATTTTTTCGGTGTAGGGGCTTGTCATTTTATTAGGGAAATGGATGAATGTCTTCTCTCCAAAACGAGCCCAAAAATTTTCGCAAAGAATATTTTTTCTGCCAAATTGAAAATATTTCCCGCCTTAGCGAGACTTCTTCGCTACGCTTTTGGTTTTGGGTTGGCCCGTGATACCGGACTCAACAAAGTCTAAAACAATTTTTTGTCCAACACTTATGGTCACCACAAAATTTACTATGAATAAGATTGAATATAACTTATTGATTATTGGAGTATTTTTCATAGTTGTTTAATATTTTAGTACATATAATTATAAAAACTTAAAAATCGTAGTCACCTCATGGCACTCATGGATACATTATTCATTTTCTTTGTATTTTTTTTAATTTTATCAATAATTTTTGTCAAATTTATGTTTATATGTTTAAATGGTCTTTCACTATCACGATATATTATTTATTTTCTTTTTAAAATTTGGGTAATCCAGTTTGATGGCTTCAAGTCCATCCATTCAAATTTATTTATTATGATTAAAATTTCAATTTTGGATCTTCGTTCCTCATCTAATGTTTATATATACAATATATATTGTAAGTTTAGCCATTAAAAATTCAAGTAAAAAAATAAGAGTAAAATAACTAAACAAAACAGTTATTGTACACGATAGCCTGCAGCTGAGATTGTTTTCAGGTGAGCACCATGTTGTCCATCTCCATTCGAAGCAACGCCAGTCGACCTTTCGAGAACCTTCTCTGCAATCGCTTCCTCTCCTCCTCCACACTGTCATCACCACCACTTCAAACGCCGCCTTCAAACCTCATAGAAGTCCCCCTCTCTCACCCTATCTATACCATCTGGGGCTCCAATACCGGCGTAGGAAAAACCCTAGTCTCCGCTGGCCTTGCCGCCTCCATTCTGTCACCGCTGTCATTCTCATCTTTGACCGCCGCCAAATTCATCTACATTAAGCCAGTTCAAACCGGATTCCCCTCAGACTCTGATTCTTCCTTCGTCTACCGCAAGATATCGGAGATTTTTCTCCGGCGTAGGTTGCCGGCGACACTCTTTGCGTCAAACCACGCGGTAAAGGCGTCAACTTTGGCGTCCAAGGAGGTGTTAGGGGTCAAAATTGAGAGTGAGAGCGGTGGGTTGAGGGATTGCGGTTGGTACGAGGAGAGAAGGTTGGAGGGAGAGGCGACATCAGGTGCTCAAGTGCCGAGGGAGTTGATATGCAAGACATTGTGTGCGTGGAGAGAGGCTGTGTCGCCGCATTTGGCTGCGGAGAGAGAACATGGGGCTGTGGAGGATGCCGCCTTGCTAGAAATGATTCAGAAGTGTTTGTGGGTGGAGTTCAATGGCGGGGATGATGTTGACAAGAAGGCTGAAACGTGGAGTATAATTGAGACTGCTGGTGGTGTTGCTAGTCCGGGCCCTTCAGGGACTCTTCAGTGTGACTTGTATAGGTATGCCATGAAATACAATTTATGCTTTCCATTCTAGTGCAATTTATTGCTTGGCTTTGGATTAGTTTGGGTAAACAAATGAATATTTCTGAAAAGTTTAGTTTTTGCCTATTTGAATCCTATAATTGTTTAGGTTGCATTTGTTCTGCGAGAATGTGAATGGGAGGAATGGGTTTCCATCCTCACTGTTTCGAATCTGTTCCCATTTCGTACTGGATACATGAATTTTGAAATTAACCGAACATCTCCAATTGTTACTAGGGGATGGGATTTCGATTCCGTTATTTTCATTCCTATCAAACAAATGCTAGTGTTTCACCCTATCAAGCATTAATTTATTTGTTTAGCCTTTATGCTGTGTTTTGTATTCAAATTAAAGTGGAGATCAAACTATGTAAAATTAAGTGAAAGTCGAACTGTGTAAATCTATTTATTTGTTTAACATATGCATAAAATTTAAGGCAACACATCAATTTTTGCTAGAAATATCTAGATTTCCGTAGTTCTCTATGGTTTCCTTACCATTTTTAGAGTAAACTATGAAAACCGAGTTAGATGAAGTATAACTGAAGGTTTTCTTAGTTTTTCACATTTTAAGTTATCACAATTATCCATCCTTCTAACTAAAGATAACAGATTTTTTAATCCACTTTGTTTTCCATACTTTTTCACAGTTTTATTCATTTGAAGGAGGAAACAAACATACCATTAGTGAGAAAAAAAGGTGGAAAACTAGACGTAAAACAATGGATTTAATAATTATAGAAACCTATCAAATGTATTTTGTTTGGGTATATGATACCAAAATGGGGAAATCAATGTTTTTCCTCTATGAGACGATAAGATTTATTAGAGGTTTTTATAGTTTTCTTCGATTTTTTCCTAGGTTTAGATGGAAAACTATGGAATACTTGGACAAAATAGAACTAGAGGTCTCCACATTTTTTTCAGAATATTTTTTATAGTTTTAATTTCATAGTTTTCCTCTCTGATAACAAAACATGACATATTTTCAAATCTATCCGATTTTACAAAAAAATGCTAAATTTTACACATTTAAATGAGGATACTAGACACATAATGATCCTCGCCAGTCAAGTTAGCATTCAGGTGGCCAGAAGGCAGGCAGAACCCATGGACTTTATGAGAGGTGTGTTGTAAGAAAGAATTATGAATATTGCTCAAAAAACTTTAAATGGTAGCCCAAAATATGATCAGATCTAGTTGGCTCTGGAAATAGACCCCTCCAATGTTGACTGGAGAACTGCTTCATAGCTACTATGACAAGGACATCTTGTTACATCATGGCTGATTTACTTACCCAAAAAAATACATTATGGCTAAAGATGACAGTGATGTCAAGCATCCTATTCTCTGATATACTACAACAAATCTATTCCAATAAGTTCGCAGTATGAAAAGAAGCTATGCCTTTCTTCCTTCGCCATTAGAAGCTCTGGATATCATAGTCCCAATCAGGTACACCAATTCATGTTAATGTTAATCCTTTTTAACAGTCTTCTTATCCAAGATAAATGTTGAATATGCTGACAAAATATTGCTTCTTCTACATTAACCTAGAAGCTTAATTGGAATGGATTAGAATTTCTTCTATGATAGGTCAGTATATTATCAAGAACACCAAATCGGATTGGCTTCTCCCCATCAAATAAGTGCTTGGCACTTGGACTTTACAATGATGATACTTTTGCTTTGTTCTATGTTATCTCTCTTTTATGTCATTGGGAAATGTTTATTCTATCATTACAGGCTTTCTTATAAAATCTTGGTCTCATTCTGTAATTTCACAAATATTTTTTTTCTAGTCATAGTGCAACTGTCGATGAGTTGATGGCTTTCAGTTGACAGTTTCTGGCAACTGGAAAGCCGACTAACTTGTTGGATGACAAACTATGTGCAAAATACTAACATCTTATTGGACTCATTTGGAAGAAGATGAATTAATGGAACTGACTCAAAAAGAGTTTTGAACTTTTAGCACTTTCATGTGAATTTATGCCTCTTTTATTTCAGGAGAAGTTATGGTTTAATTGTTGTTGTAAGGAATTTGGTTAGGGAAGAAGGTTTATATCAACCAGGCTTGAAAAATTTGATTTGTCAGTTGTCCCAGTTTCTCATGTATTTTGGTAGATTTACTTGAAAACCAACAGGTGTTGGGGTTTAGCTTTTACCATACCACAACAATTTATCCCCCCCGCCCTCCAATTCCCATGTTCTACTCTGCCACCTTTTGGCATCCTAAACCCATGTATAGAGAGTTGGGGACATGTATTTGTTGGTGGTGGTGATGCATTACCCTACACTAAAGAAAATTGCTGAAGTAATAAATATAAGAATTATTTACCAGAAACGTTTGGTTTTAACTATTATTTTGCTAGAGATAATTGTAAAAGAGTTCTGAGGAGTAGTCATTCATAGAATTTGTACCTCTATGGAGCATATGTCCCTCCTTTAATTCAAGAATTTTTCACATTCGTAGGCCTTTTCGTCTACCTGCTATACTTGTTGGTGATGGGCGGTTAGGTGGTATTTCTGGAACAGTTTCTGCATATGAGAGTTTAAAGATTCGAGGTTATGATGTTGTTGCTGTTGTTCTTGAAGATCATGGGCTGATAAATGAGGGCTCCTTGCTGTCTTATCTACGGAACAGGTAATTGTGCTTTGAATTGTCAGGCTGATCCCTCATTTATTGCTCAATAACCTTTTGTGTATCTAGCGTTTTCTAGCAACTGTTGGCATTCATAAAATTCTATTTAGTGGCCTGACCATGGACGTTGGGGCTTGACCATCAAGAAATTGGGCTGTTTGGCTTTTGGCAGTTCTAATTCTTTGAATTACATATAAAATTGTTTTTTAACTTATGAAAAGTCCATCAAAATAATTAAACACATAATTTAATGTAAACTTGTTGCCATTTTATGGTATAATGTTTGGAGGGAAAAAAAACTAAGACACTATACATAAAAACCATAAAAAAAGAATTATTATTATTTTTTGCTTAACTAATTTTACAAGATCAAATTGATAAACAAATTACACTATTAAATTTCTTCTAGAATTTATATAAAACAATTTCTAATTTTTATACATAAATGAATCTTAACAAGTTAAGCCTTTTTTCCTTTAGCAACCAGCCATATACTACCAGCTGTTGATTAAAAAAAGGGATGAAAAGTCTCTATTAGTTCTTTTTAGTTTCTGTTGCTTGAGAATTACATTATTATGTTTGAGAAATATGTTAATTGTTAATTTTCTTTTATGTTTCATATTCTGAATTGAATATGCTAGCTATTTAAGGGTTTTGTTTCCCTTACAAAACTAATTAGTGGAGAAATTGATAATATACATGCTTATATGTACAACAAAGCCTTAAATCTCACTAGGTGTTGTATATAAATACATGATCAACAAGGTCTTGAGTATGACTTGATGGTGTTGTCTTTATGAATCCGTTTTCATCAAGTTACTCTATTGAGTGTAATATCCTTGTAGAGTAGAAAAGCTTTATATCCTTATTTATCATTTCACTCTAAATTTTTCTAAGTTTTTCTCTGCATTTATTCTTACTTTAATCTCAATCAAATCACCATTTCTCATTAATGCTTATCGATGTTCCAGCGTTTGAACCATTTTAAACACCATCTCATTATATTTTCTTTTATAAGTATGACTCTAATTGATCCCACTCATCCATCTTAGCAATCCCATCTTCCCAATATATGTTCTTATTCCCAATAGTCTACTCTATAAGGCATAACTGGTTTAATAGTTGTGCTATAATAATTTCCTTTCAATTTTACAGATTTTTGCTAGTCACAATGCACTCTCGATGTGTTTCTCCATTTTAACCGGCCTACATTAATCCCATGCTTTGCCTAGTTGTCAAATTTTTCATTTCTTTGAATTGTAGAGCCAACTTAATGAAATTTAATAATTTTATGAATCTCTTGATCATTAATCTTGGCTTCTTTATTATTCCATCTAGAATTATTCAAATTGCAATTCATGAATTCCATCTTGCTGATACTAACTTAAGCTCTTCAAATCTAGTGCCTTCATCCATAGTTCCCACTTTGTTTCACTCCCTCTTTTGGTTTAATCTATCAAAAAAATCTTATTTGCAAAGAATATACATCAAAATACCTTAAGTATGGTAAGTTCATCCATGACTAAGGCAAATAAGTGATGGATTTAATGTTAACCGGCAATGTACTGACATTGTCATAGGGAAATCATCGGTGTTTCTTCTTCCACTTTCAAGACTAATAATACCCTTACAAACCTATCCTTAATGAAAACCATATATTTTTTGGGGGCTCCTTTCTTTTTTAATGCCCACTTTAAGAATTTCCTGAACGTTCTTTCTAGGCCTTCTATAAAATCAATGAAAATCTTCTATGAATCCCCCTTTTTTTTTTGAAAATTTTTCATTAACCTTTCCAGCAGATCTATAATTTTTGTGGTTGAGCACCTTGACATGAAAAAATGGATTTTTAGACACGTTCGTTTCTTGTCTTAGTTTCTATTAAGTTTCTTATTTGCAAAGTTCCATTTAATGCCGTGACAATAGTACATTTTTGAACATCTCATATATTTTTATATATAACTGGCATTCATTTTGTTCTTAAAGTTATGCTCCATTTGTTTCATGATAAGTACCCCCTTGATCTTTTAGATCAGATAAAGAAAACTTTGGCCATTAATTTTTGATAAATTCAGTTATTTAAAATTAATAGAATTTCTGAAGATTATCCATTGAAGTTGTCTTTGTTTAACCTGAATAAGCCAAAGGGGATACTTAATATGAAATGAAATGAGTATTAAATGGCTTAGTTAATCAAACCTTCTAATGTCCTAGTATTTTCAAACCTCAATAGGATTTACTATTTTTCAATGTCATAGTATGTCATAACTTTCATAGGTTTCACCATTTTACATTTTAGTACACATTTAACTTTTTGAAATACAATTCTAAGAACTTATATGAAATTTTGTCTTTTCATATTTTTAACTTTGAGATTTAGGCATTCTACTTTGTTTTGATAGCTTATCAAAAGAATCCTTCCATCTTTCTTTTATTTCATTGTCTTTTACTAATATCTAATTCATATCTTTAACTTTTATGCTTCTTATATCACCTAGGTGTTTACTTTTTTTTCTCTCTCTTTTCTAGCCAATTGTGTGTGCCTCTGTCCATATTTGGTAAATAACTTATTGTAAAACACTACCATTATAGACTTTGTTTCTGTTATCATTTTCTTTGCTAGTCATTTTGCCTCTTTGTATTTTTCAAATTTCCATCCGCCCTACAATGCTTCCATACCTTATGACACGCCCTTTCATAGCCATTGCCTTTTGGACATCCTCACATCCCCACCAAAGTTATTTAGCACAAACGCATTGCCTTCTAGATTCTCCTTGGACTTACTTTGTTATAGCCTTAATAAATCTAACAATCTTGTTCCATATATTGTTTACATCTTCACTACCTATCTGTCTTCTTTTGACATCTTATTTTTAATTTGTTACATTTATCTCTTTAGGTTGCACTATCTAGTTTTCTTACACAACTTTTATGTTTTTAGCTTCCACCTTTAATGTGTTCTATAATCCAAAGGTGTATGTTATGTAGTTAGACTCACTCCGGGGGAATGCTTTTAATCTGTCTTTCTTGTTAAGAAGAAATTTGCTTGACTAGTATTAAATGTTCATATCTTTACCGGTGTTTAGTTTTGCAAGTTCATATAAAATGAAAACTCTAAAATCCTATCCCCCTTATTCAATCCTATCCCTTGCTATCATTTCCTATAGGCCCATTTGAGTCTACTAGCAAAAAATCTTTAATCTGCATCACACTGCCAATACATTCCCAAAATTGTCTTTTAATATTTCCTCATAAACCTATTTGATGGCATAAGTACTAGTAACATTAATGTCTTGAAGTTTTTTTTTAAATTTTATGATCATATCCCCAATTCTTACATCATCTACTATGTTGTCTTTTAGAATTTTATGTTTTTCTTTTCTTGTATTCTAATGTTTTGTCTTTTCAATATCCTTTGATTTTTCCTTCCCTACTTAGTTTCTTGCATACAATTTTTTGTGTGTGGTCACATCAAACTAAGTTATATGCATTGATAAAAATATCGACCGATATGATATATATCGGCCTATGTAATCAGTATTGGATACCCTTGATACCGATGTTATCCGATATTGCGAGAATATTGTGATATGTTTCTATATTGGTCGACGTAGCTGATATATAGGATAATAGTCAAGATATCAGTTAAAACGGCCCTATTAGTTTATGATTTTGATGTTTTTTTTTGGGTCAAATATATCCGATATCGATATGTATTATATGCTATGATCGATGCTGATATGGTCGTGACCGATATCAATATTTTCATCCATATTTTTATGTAAAAATTTGAGCCTTTTTAATATATATATCGAAATGTTGCTTATGAATGGATAACAAATCAAATAGTAACTAGAATTTTCAACAAACGAAACACAATTAAAGAAGCATGTGTATTCAGGATCCTAAGAACAAATTATTCAAACCCTATGTTTATCTTAACAAAAATTACAATTTAAATTAATAAATTTTATTTTTCAAAAAATAAAAAATTATTTTAAAAAGCAACATTCAAGAAAATGTGTAATTGAGCTCTTATAAAAAATATAATTTACAAATTCGAAGTGTAAATATGAATAGATCATGGAAATTTTACTTTCCAAGTTATTCTGGGGCATCATGAGATTTAGCTTCAGAAAGCACTAATGATATTCATAACTAATGTGCCTGTTGATAAGGAAATTCTCTACATGCTTCATATATTTTACTTTCCTATGATTATTGTTCATCACTAATGATATCATTTTATCTCAGTATGCCAGTTCTTGTGCTGCCATCTGTTCCTCAAAATATGTCTGACAACCTGATGCAGTGGTTTGACGAATCCCATGCCATATTTACTTCTCTCAAGGATTTAATGTTTTCATCTTTTTCTGAGAGAATACGGAGGTTGCATGACATGCCAAAGAAGGCAGTAGATATACTTTGGTGGCCATTTACGCAGCATCAACTTGTTACTGAAGATAGTGTTACAGTAATAGATTCACGCCACGGGGAAAATTTTGCGGTTCACAAGGTTGTGGTAGAATAAATTGCTTTGCTGGCTAGAAGTCCCTTCTTATTCTTATTCTTTTATTCCAAAATGTTTTTTGGATGCAAAACTATCTTTTTTTTTAACACATTTGAGCATGACGCTGAAGCACATGATGCCATGTTAATGTTGAAAGCTAATACTTTGATTTTTCCTTATTTCAGGTTCAGAATCATGACCTGATATCTCAACAATTTGATGGATGTGCTAGTTGGTGGACTCAAGGACCTGATTGTGCCTTGCAGGTCATACTCACTTTTGTGTTTGTTCTTGTTATTGACACCCAGATCTAGCTGTTTATGAACACTTCTGTTTGTATTGCTTTACTAGAATTTGTTATTGGTAATCTGTCTGTTAGGGTGTGTTTGATTCAAATTTCGGAAACATATGGGAAAGAGAACAGAGGTGGAGATGAAGTCTGTGACATAATGGATTACACTTGATTTAGAGATTTCTTAGTCCATTAGTAAAAATTATTAAATATATAATTCCTGAACCATTTCCCCACCAGCTTGCCCTCACTGGTGGCCTTGTTGAGGCCAGCAGGGGTTCCTTGTCCCCGCCCTAATGCCCTCTCCCATCTCTTTCTCTCCGTCGATCTTTCTCCCCTCTTCCTTTTCCTCCTTGGATGGGGGAATGGGTTTGCGATTCTTTTAAATAGTTTTTGGAGTTTTGTCTTTTTGGCATTTTGTTCCCTTTGGGGGACGGGGGTAGACAATTATAATACAATTCCAGCTAAGGTGACATTGATTACCCCTTTTTGCCATATTTCAACTTCATTTTACAAACTAAAAGTCAACAAAGAGTAATTTCCTACATATTCCTTAAGACTATTTTTTGCCAAACAGACTCACCCTTGTAATTTGTTTTCCTATCTTTGAAACGTAGATGATATCATATTACTTGCAAGTTAAAAGTACAAGTTGCATGTTCATCTATGTATTGCTTCTTTTGTTTCTTTTCTTTGTTATGTATGTTAATTTGTTATCTCTTTATGACAATTTGATTTTTGCATTTTGACTTTTCTTATAACTATAGTCACTTTCCAATTGTCTCCAATAACCGTTGTCTCAGAAAATATAAACATGTTAATAAGATACTACTAACTCCAGCTTGATTTATGATGATGAGGCTATTTCTTGAATGATTTTAATTTTCTCTCCACTATTGGCTGAGATTCTACCCTTCTTCTATATTGTCTGATAATGATGAGCTATTCTATGATGAAGTTGAAGTTTTAATATTCATGTTTTGTAAAACTGTGATCATCAAGGGAATATACATTCTATATGGCCTCTTTTTTTTGGTCAGTTAGATATTCGTTACGTACAAATTTCTGCCAAATGCAAAAGCGTAACTATGCCACGGCACATTCAAAAAAATATCATGCGAACAATACAGCCAATAATCACCTTAAATCACACAATGCTGCAACCCATATAAACAATTTGAAATGATAAAAGAAAAAGGAATTTTCATATTCTAATAGGTCTTTTAAGTTCCCTTTTATTTTCCACTTTTCATGACCTGCTCTTGTTGTTTCTAGCTTTAACTTTATTGAATCTCGTTCCTTCAATATCTCCAAAATGTTTTCCAAACTCAAGTTATTTTCTTTCTTATATTTTGTAAACTACATATTCGTGTGCTATTTAAATTTGGGAAAAACCAGACTGGTAAAGTCTAGCTCAAAACGCCAACAAATAACCTCAAAGGAAACAATCATGCTGTTCATATAAAGATCTAAGGTAAGGAAAATAACTTCATTGGGGAATCATGTGTAGCATGACGGTGGGCTACCCTTTTTGCTTCTGCCAACGGCCTAGGCTCAGTCTCCAACAACTCCCCCCGCCCATCTTACCTATCCCTAAATTCAAGAGATAGGATAAATAACTTCCTTGCAGTTGTAAAAACAAAGTGGATGAGGTCTTGAAACATGAAGTTCTCCTTGTTTTGTTTGTTTCTTTATTATAAAAGATGTGTTAAAGTGAAAAGAGTAGATGCCATCTTCTAAGAAAAGTGGAAAAACAAGTGAAGATTGTACACATGTTTAAAGCTGCCGGAGAGAGGATTGTAACCATACCACAGATACAACCATACCGTACGATTGTTTGAAAGGAACTTACTGATCCTAGATAATTCTTGTGTTATGCAAATCCAAAAACTTTCTATTTTATCTCTCATGCTTTATCCCCCTTCAAATTTGCAAACTTTTGGTATCGATCTTTGCTTTTTTTGTCATTAAGGAAGAGATTTTATAATACGAAGTGCAAGGATGAACTGGGTAACCTCCTGTATACAACCTAAATATAGATGCTTTCTGCACCTGAAAGTTATCATTCAGAACATGCAACATGATGGCATTAGAAGAAAGGAGGACCCATTCTTCATGTTTAAGCATAAATCTGATTTATTTATTACTGCTAGACAATTTTTAAAGGAGTGTAATTGAGTATGTTTGAAAAAAACTGTGTTTTTGCCTTTGTAATAAATCGTCTCAAATAAAAGAAATGAATTTAAAAATAATAAGAAAAATTAGGAAAGAAGGTAGAAGAAGGAATTAAAAATATTTATGACAAGTAAATCAAACCTCTCCCCTTTTACTATATAATCCATAAAGGGTGGCTCAGGGGACAGGATTTCCGACATTGCTAGTTGCGAGAAGGGTTAGATTTATACAACCTTATGTCTGAATTGCAGAGTGGCTTTTTCCGCAGTGCGTAGCCTTTCTCCATATTTCGTACTTCAAAAATTTTGGAAGGGGATTACACTTATTGATTTCAAGTTTATGAATTATTAAGGTCCTGCTATTTATCCTTTAGTTTTTGTTTGCCTTTTGTCCTTTCATTTTATTAGCTTGCATTTCTTTGCTTTAAGCTACCTAGGCATGCCTGTCCTTAAAAGTTGTTTCTCAAAGTGGTGTAAATCTTTTTGCTTTACCTTTGCATAGTGTCTCATTCCCTTTCCTATCAATGTAGTGCACTAACTGTATAGGCTATTGAATTTCTAACTACAAATGTTACTTGATTATTCATTTGGTTGTGAACTTGTGATGAATAAATAAATACACATTAACAATTGAAATCAAACAGATGGAATTTGATCAAATCCATATTCCTTCTATATACTCTCAAATTTGAATTTACAAATTCTGAGCACGCAATTTAGGAGTGCAAAGAATTTAGGACTGGCAAAAAGTCTACCTCACCCTTATTAACTGTGGACACTTTGTTGCCCTATAATTGAGCATTTTTCATAGTTCAGATCTGTCTAATTAGTTGCTTTTTTTTTTTTTTTGAAATTTTTTGCATTTAATCATATATCAAAAATGTTTTACATTTCTACTAAAAAAAAATGGCTTGATCTCTTTTTGAGTAAAGTTTTATATAATGAAGTTATCTCAGCTGGGCAATGCAATCATGACTTGATAATCCAACTTTATGGGTGGTATGGGTTGGCAGTGGAATTTTGTAACCTGATTGACAAAGTGCAAAAACATTCAACATGGCATGCTTGCACCTGCTTAATTTCAATTTTCCACCTTTTAAAGAGAATGTAGTGAAGTGAAACTCTTAGTATTCTGACTGCTGACTCATAGTAATGGTCGATGAGTTTGTTGGTGACATGATAACTGCAATTCAGTTAAAAACCATGATAACTCTTAATATTAAGCTTTTTAGCTGTGTTTCAGTCTCATTCATTCCCTATAGCTTCCTCTTTCTGGAGTGTATTTTTTGCTCTTTTTTTGTCACTTTGCTCTAGTGCTGGTCATGCAAGCTTTGATTTGCTGCTTTGTTCATCTATTTTTTGTCATTTCATTTTGTTGTGTTTCCTTATGCAACATTTTTAGCTGTTGTACATAGGGTTGTCAAGTAAACAAAATTACTCGCTGCTTGTCTTCAGATCCTTCGGTTAGAGCTTGATGAAAATATCGGTTGTAGCCCTATTGGTATCAGATATATCTGATGATATATATTGTCATTGGACATATTGGAAGTAAAAAAAATGTGTGAGTTGTAACCCAATAGGGAAAATCGGTCGATATGTCGTCCAAATCGTGTATGGTGGTTAATATTTTGAATATCGACGAATATATATCACAATTTGTTATGATATTAGGAAATTTCAGTATCAGGAGGTTTAATACCGTTATTTATATATTGACCAATATTTTGAATAGTAGCCAATATTCATTCTGTGGTTTGAACTCTTCTTGAGAAGTTTAATAAATTGAGGTCGAGCTTATTTTCTGAGCTCTTCTAGTTAATGAGTATGGCACTGCTTTCTGTATTCCTTTTCAATGAATCAACTGCTTGAGTTCAAGTTGTGGTAGTTCAATTAGAAGCTCAAGCACTGCCTTGTTCAAGCTCAACTCTTAGGTCCAAGGCCAACTCATTTTGTTGGGTGGGACTAAAAGTAGTCACTTTCATTTAATTGCCAATGTTCTTTGTTTGAATCCTCTTCGATGAACAGGGTTGTCCTTGACTCTCTGCATTCCTGTTAGAATTAATTTTTCCTTGCTCATCTGTTACCCATCAGAAAAAAAACTGCTGTTCTTGCTCCAACAAGCTTTGCGTGGAGTATTGACTGTGGAAATATGGGACAAGATTATTCAAAATTTTATTATTTGTCATGAATAAGATTTGTGTTACAAATTTTAGCTTTGGGAAATTGTAACTAAATAAAATTAAGACGTGCCAAGTTCATGAGAAATTAATTTGGTTCTATGCCAAGGATTTAAAATAGCTTATTATGTTAAATCACCCGAAATATATTCAGGAAATATTAATATTAATAATAATAATATTATTATTATTATCATTATTATTATTAATCTATTAAGAAGGTTAATGAGTGAATTTGGGAAAATGAGCATGGGTCCGCATCAGTTTTTATTTGTTTTGAGAAGGCTTCATATAGGGACTTTTAAAAATTTTATTGTAGGTTTCAGAAAGAAAGGAGCTTGTCATAGATTTGTATATGTTTTTGAGGGATATATCTAGTGGGGAAATGACTGGTGTTATAATTTTCCACTTATGATAGTTCACATCAAGGGTTGGCATTGTGGGATTTTCTATTTGCTCTAGTTGTGGATGAATTTGCTAGGCATATTTAAGATTCAGTTTCTTTGGTTTTTGTGAATGTTATTGTTTATTTGTTTTCATAGATGAAACTAGATGAGAAGTAAAGTCACGATTATGTATAGAGAGTTTATAGAGTTTAAAGCTTTCACGAATCATGTTAAGTAGAAGGAAATGAGGTGCATGAAAATGCAGTTTTAGTAATTGTTGAAGGAATAATACACAAGATAAATTCATGGTCTCAAAACTCTTAGAAATATTGGTTTCTTTACCTATAATTTAAGAAAATGGGGAGACTAAAGAAGCTGAGATGCATGAGATTTTGGTGGGTTGATGAAAATGGATGAACACATTTGGAGAACTCTGTAATTGTCATTTCCTGTAAGATTAATAGGAAATATATTGTAGGATTACAATATGATCGGCTACACATATCAGCTACACAATTTGGCGTCATTTGGATTGCAATGCGTACAGAAAAGCAAGTGTAGTGGTACTAAGGATGTCATGATGGATAAGTGGTGTGAAACAGTAGGACAAAATAAGAAATGAGCATACTCATAGCTAGAAGTAGTTCCTACAGATGGTATAATGATGCTTTGGAAACGTGACACACTGGTAAGCTGATGCAACAGCGAATAAAGTGGTTTTGGTAGAAGCTAAAGACTATAGTAAGCAGAGGCAGGGAGACAAACTTGGGAGTGGGGTAGTAAAGAAGGATTTGACTATCAGAGAGCAAGGATGTCACAATGGAAAACTGGTGTGAAACAGAAGGACAAAATAAGCAATGAAACATGCTCATGTCTAGAAGTAGTCCTATAGAAGGTATAATGATGGTTTGGAGACTTGAAACTCTGGTAGGATGATGCAGCAGTGAAAAAAAGTGGTTTGGGTTGAACCTAAAAACAATAGGAAGCACAGAGGTAGGGGAGAAAAACTTAGAGTGAGGTAGTAAGGAAGGATTTGATTTTGCTTATACTTTCCGAGGTTCTTGCTATAAATCGAGTGGGATTCCAAAAGAGGATTCATATATCAGACATCACATAGTGAGATTAAAGGCTTTGTTATTGTTGTTGTTTCTGAGGGAAATGGGACAGGAGTTTTGTACACTGTCTTGATGCTACGGGCAATGAAATGTTGCACTGATACATGCGTAGCATGTTGACTGATGTCAAACTCTCGATGTGAAGATTTTGACACCATACTACAGTAGTACAATGCAAGGAAAAGATGCCTGAGCATGCAACCATTGAGCAATATTATACTGGAGGTTGCTTATTAGTCAAAGATTACACCAGATGCTAACTTGTTAACATTATTAACATTTTACATGTTACAATTTCTATTGAATGCATTCTTTTGCATAAATAATTGAAAAAGAGGGGTTTTTTTGGGGGTATAAAGATAATATCTTTTCATGGGATGTGACTTCTGCTATTGCAGTTTTATCCCTCCTGTTTATGTTTGCTATCCTTTCATCAAACATGTTTAATCATTTCTCATACCTTCATGTGTAAGTGTTCTTTGCTTTGATGATTATTTAGATGATTTTAGATTGAGCTGGCAAGGGATATGGGTTATGCTGCTGCTAGATATGGACATGTAATGTTTCCTGAGAATGTATATGAACCAGCATTAGAATGTGCAGAGCTTTTACTTGATGGTGTGGGAAAAGGTAAGTAACTCTTCTCCTTATGCCTTTGAATTAAACCAAGTAGTGAAAGTGTTTAATTTCTTGGTATGTTAAAGTTGTGCTAGCTTCATTGTCCATAGAAGTTACAATAAGTAACAATAAGAGTCAATAATCCACATCACTAATCAGATTTTATTGTTGAAGACAATTTTTCTGAAGAATTTGCCATGATATATTTTATCTATACAAACTGGAAAAAAACAACATTGGAAATTCTATGGTGTTTGAGCTTCTACTGCCCTCAAAAAATATACCTCACATTTTTTATGATATAGCCTCATCTCACTTGCCTCCTTTTCTGACCTCAACAAGTGATTCTTCTTGGTGAGGGAAAAGAAATTTTGTTGCATTGGATTCTTGTTATCCTTATATTAGCATAAGATGCTCATGAAATTTTGCACACACAGCTCAAATTACATATTTACTAGTGATATGATTTCCTCGTGGTTACATGGGTTCAGATTCATTTGAACTTCTATTTCTTGTCCCTAGTATGATTTTATAGAACAAAAACATGCACCTTGTATTCACTGTCATGCCTTAAAGCTAGGTCTGATAGTTATTTAGCCATTTGAAGCAAATTGTTTAATGACTTGCTCCCTGGATTTATTGTGAGTGTCATAACTATGTGCATGGAATCTTTTTTTTTTAAGAATTTCACAGTTCTGTTTGTGCTGGTACCAATGTCTAAGGTTATTTTCCCAACATGGATATAATGTTGGAACCATGGAATTAAATATTAATATCAAGTCCTTGATATTAATCTTTCCAGAAACCATGACAAAATTATGATGTATTACCTACTGTATTTGTATCAATAATAAATCATAATAAATTGGCCGGTAGTTAAAATGTTGGGTAATGCATTCGATATTTTTCGATGTATCAACTGATATATCCCCCAAGTTCTAATTCTGAAAAAAATATTGCATCTAATTCTGATATGTAACATCCAATATGGTCGGTATTGATACTGCTGCAATGTAGCCGTTACATATACCGATATTTCATCCATGGTTGGAACCAAGGAATGGATGTATTATGGGTTGGACTTGGACACCATATATTAGATACATATATTGATATTTCAACCATGGTTGGAACTGAGGAATGGATGTATTATGGGTTGGACTTGGACCCCATATACTAGATCAGGTTCTGCACTGGAACCTGGAAATCTCTTCTAGTCCTCCAGGATTTTAATTCGACGTGTTTTGCTTTGCAGTGTCTTCTACGGTGTTTATATATAACACATTACTTTTCACAACTCTTTTGCTTCTACATGTTTTGGTTCTGTTATGGCAAGGTTCTGAGAGGATTGTATTGTTTATCTAAGGCATTTGTGTACCTTCTACAGGTTGGGCTTCTCGAACCTTTTTTGCAGACAATGGATCTACTGCTATTGAAATAGCTCTCAAGATGGCATTTCGCAAGTTCTCATCTGACCATGGAATCATCGATGATTTACTGAATAATAACAAAGCCAATACACCCCCTGAGCTTATGGTGGGAATCTCAGTAGTGTTAATGCAGACATAGTTCTGGAATGCTAGCCTATAGTTAATGCTTATTGATCTTTTGGTTTCTTATCAACTACATGTATCTGATATTTGGCAACTTAAGGACAGTTTAATTTTCTTTGATCATGGATTTCCTGATTCCAATGCCTTTGGGACCGAGGAATAGGAGAATTCATTAGGCCTAGTTTTGGGTCCTGCAGCCTGGTGCAATGTGGACAGCTGTGAGTGAAAAATATTGGTCCCAGTGAGAAGGAGAGGTGGAAGTGGAATTGCAATGCTAGCCCTTGTCCTGTTTAGTTTCAAGTTTCTACTTCCTACGATAACCCATGCAGGAAACTGTTTGGAATTCAATAAGTATGACAGTTTCCGTTAAAACCAATATTTTACTTTTCTATCCATATGCATTAAGTTAATTTATAGTTTACATGTATTATTGCAAATTACTTGTTTTGAACCGAGTTCAGTTTCCCTCATCCATAGTAGGAGTTCTATGCTCTGGTCTGCCTTTTTATTGTCACATTTTCACTTATTGGCTTTTACTCCATTAGATTT
>JAOVVI020002477.1:0-21011 GCA_028571085.2 Nepenthes alata | reverse complement strand
GGACAGTTTAATGGGCCTGAGAAATTAAATTGAGTGGGCCTCCAAAATTTAACGTTTTGTCGTTTTGGCAGAAACAACGACATCAAAGAGGAGTGAGTTCACATCAATTTTTATTTGAGAAATATTTCGATGAACAATTTTTTATAAATATTTTTAAATAATAAAATATTTATTTATTTTATATGAAACTATTAACAAATATAAATAAATAAAATATTATATCATTAAAAATATTTAAATTTTACAAAATCTTCTTATCCTTATATTTCCTCTCATAATATTTTTTTTTTATGAGATAAACTCGATATTTCTTTATTCTGATCATAATAAAAAATAAAGAAGACCATTTGAGAGAGAATTGACAAATATGACCAAACACTGTAGCAGTAATTAATCGTCACATCTTTTCGAATTCCGTCGCCAACCACACACGCGTTAACATCGCCTCTGTTAAAGTCCTCTTGTACTTCTAATAATAAAAATTTTATCTTACCAATTTAAATAACTAAAATTATAAAATAAGCCTAATATAATTTAGTATAATTATATATATTATATCAAATATTTATTAAATATATAATATTAAATAATACTTTAAAATAATATACATATTATATATAATATACATATAAAAAACACACACATATATTATATAAGGGTAAATTTTTACCTTATTCTTTATACTATTTTACAAATCAAATATTAAAATACTAATTTTTAACTTATTCTATTTCAATAACCAAATATAAAAATAACAATTTTTAATTCTATTCTCATCAAATTCTATTAACTATTATATTTACATCTTATTTAATTCCAATAACCAAACGTACCATAACAGTAATAAAAAGCTCATCGATTGCGACCATATTAGACTTTATAATTTGATATCAAGCATATTACAAATTTTTTTCGTAAGAGTAAAATAAAATGAATTTGGAAAGATATAACCCACACATCATCATATGCCGCTAAGATAATTATAAGTTGGCCAATCTTTTGCCTATTGACCGGACCGGCATTTTATATGTCGGGACAAATATTTCATTCTATAATCACTGTAAATTGCACATTTATCAGGCAAAGACCTGAGTTTACCCCAGAAATAATAAACAAGCTAGGTTTGTATATACAAATTTGAGGTCTCTCGACGAAGATCAGATTTTGCCAAAGCACATGAAAGCATTACGACGGACCTGGAAGACGGGATTTAATCCACGATTGCAGGTACTCCATCTCCTTATTGCTAATGGAATGGCCGAGCCCCGGGTAAGCCTGTCAAAAACACAATCCGGGAATGGGTAGATTTTTCGAACCAAAAACCCATGCTTTCCCATTTGAGCCTGCATGAGTTTAATTTTGATTGATACATTCATAATCATTATGTTATAGACAATCTACAGCCAAGTCTTGGTAAAATGGAAATAACATGTCCAAGATAGCATCGGAAATAAAAATTTATTAACCAAAGTCTTGGTGGCACGATTTTAACAGACAGTATAGCCCAGACGATTGCGATTCTCCGAACCGTTTGGTTCATGAACCCCAGTTTTTCGGTTTGGGTTTTTTCTGTATCCTCAAAAAGATTGCATGTATTCCAAAACACAGCGTCACTACACAAGGACTGCTGGAAAAAAATAAAACTACCGACAAAGGACAGACTTCTTAGCATTCAGAATGGATTTAATGACTTCTCTATAATTGCAGCTACAACAGGTCAGTATAATGGAAAGCCATTCTCAGTAAGCCGGGTCATCATAGAGATGCAAGGCAGACCGAAGCGGAATAGGGATGGATTGGTGAGAATTTGGTGGAAGGGATGCTTTTGTAGCACCCGTTTATGAGACATGGCAAAAAAGAAACCAAAGAGACAATTACATAGATGAAAATATCGGTTAAGGCATCAGTCATAGTCGTATCGAGAAATACGTATAAATAACAGATATCTTGGACGCAAGTTTGTTTTCTAGTGGCTACATAAAAAATGAGTAATATAATAAAATTTGACCATTTTTAACAATCTATTTACCTATTTAAAGAACTATAAGCAATTTCATCAAAATTAATCTTGATATCCTTCTAGGTGATGAAAAAACACCCCCAAATTTTTTGATCTAGACATGCTTCATACTTCTACAGATCATATGAATTTTGGCTATTTGAAGATTTAGGATTTTAGATATATTTAAAACATATAAATTTAAGCTTCCAAGTGTGAAACAAAGCAAAAATAATAATAATTGGATGATATATTAGTTGTATAGGCTAATATATATCAAATAAAGTCACCGATACGATGACATATCCGAATATTTTTCGAGTATTGCCCTATGTTTCAAATATCGGCCAATACCATGCTTTGGATGAAGCAAAGGATGCTAGACAAAATGTGCTAGAAACCTGGTGATCCAGTCACTTAAGCAGACAAAGCTTCATGATCAAGGCTTCTAGTGGTTGGCAGAACTACTTCAGTTGGTTTCTACTTTATTTTCCAGTTTCATTTTGTTACGTGGTCATATTTCCTATAATGAGGGGATAGGCCTAAAATATTGAATATTTGATTATCACTGACAAGGACTTATACTTACCCGCTCCCCAAAGAAAAAGAAATTTAGAAACTTAACAGTTATTTTAATGAACAAAATGTCAAGGTCTCAGATATCAAAAGCACAAAGGAAGTGGGTTAAAGAGCAAGTCTACTTCTCCCAAATTAATGCCATTTGGCCAACACTCTCCGAGACTTGTCAGAATATCTTATTATTTTCCTTTGTTGATCCCAACACGTTTTCACAATTTCCGGGTATTTATATCTTTTTTAATCAATTGGGGTCTTAAAATAAAATTAAAAAATAGAGTTATTTGATAGTATAGAAATAGTTAAAAACCTAGACCTCAACTGTCTTTTTTTTTTTTTTTCAAAATATGAGGTATATTATACCATAAGCCAATTCTTCCTATGAATGTTTTTTGAATAATAGCAAAAGAATCATGTACTTTTCATTAGTAATTTAGTATAAAACAGTACTATTCATTATTTATATTCATATATCTATAAAAAAACCTACGAATTTTAGTCAATATGTCCTACCGTATCACGTCTTTATTTTTAGAAAAAAGGTGTCGATGTGTAAGTATAGTGTTGTGTCTATATACCATGTCTCATCCATGCTTCTTACCAAATTACCATAGAATTTTAGAAAATGTGCTTCAGTTTTTTTTTTTGGGGGGGGGGTGTTTGATAATTTAGGGATGGGGTTAAATTAGAAATAATGAGAACACAATACCTTAAACTCGCAGCTTACACCAGCTTTGTCGAGGAAAGGAGGACCAGCTTGTCCAGCTTCAAATAGCACTGTTCTGTCTTCCATTCCATGACACCAAAGAATAGGAGTCTGCAAATAGTTTCAAGTGTCAGATTCCTTGCATGGTAAAAACAATTATAAGTAACTTTTTTGGAATACTGCATACATATTCTATTACAGAAACTCTTCAAATTCAGTTATCCCCCTTTTGTGCTGTCCGAAACAAGTCTGCACCACTGCCAAACAAAATCATTACCCCTTCCTTGGAGAGGGTATAAAACTTAGCGGTGACGATGAATCAAAGGGAAATACCATAGACATAAGAGACATTGTCGAGAGAGGATCAGATATACGTTGTCTGAATCTACACTACAAAGTACTGAAAACACATTTAACATGCTATCTATTGACAGGCTATAGGAGCTGTGAAGCAGCAGAATCAAAACAGACTGGAAGTAATTTTACTGAAATAAAGTCTTAAAATAGAAACACTGTCAAAGCAGGATTGCCGAGAGAGAGAGATCATCAGAGATATACCTTCTTCCCATTTTCTGGAAGTTTCTCAAAGATAGATTGATTAAAAGGAACCCATCCACTGAATACTGCGCCTCCACCTAGAGTTTTTGGATAGAGTAATACACTGGCGAGGGTCAAGGCACCTGTAAGATTGACAACAATTTATAAGTCAGTAGTATGAAACTTTCATACTTTGGTTAGTGTTGAAATTGTTAGGTCTGTTTTTAATGTTGACAAACTTTGTGACAATATACTCTCTTTCTTTATTGTGTCTTAAGTATCTATGGTAATTATCTTAGGGCTTGAGAGGTTCGTGAACCTTTTCAGTTAAGTAAAATTATGTTATAGCAGTTAGCATAAGTTTAGTTTGATGTTGAATCATGCCGAAACTTTCCAGAGATGATCAATATGAAAGTTGCGCGATATCAGAAAAAATTTAGCTTATAGCAAAATATTTCAGAAGCTGTCGGAGAAAGCCCGGTAGCAATTAGCATAATATTAGCAAAATATCAGCCCGCTACTAGAAACAGTTATTAGCACACTTCCACTATGCTGAACTACTTTGATAAGGAAGTTACAGCTTTGACAAGGAAATTACTTATTTGACCGGAAAATTACCACTGCAACAGAAAAGTTTGAACATAAGAGGGACTCAACTTCTAAAATCAAAAGGGCAGAAATATGATTAAATTCTTCTAATTTAGGTAGTGATGGGATCGTCACCCATGAACCGACCAGAATATCGAGACCAACGGTGAAAAGGCCGTCCGAAAATCACATTCCAGGAGAAAACCATCGCAGCCCAAGGTTTGGGATCGTACAGTTTAGGATCGCCCGCCAAGGGATCGGCCAACCCAGCAGCCTGCCATGAATGGCCCCTTTAGGACAGCCCATGATCATTTTTTCATACGCTGAGAAAACTTGTCATTGCTGGTCAGTACAAGCTTGGCAAATATTTCGGGAATATTTGCCCATGATTTGCATGATCTCTCTCAAAGTGGCTACTACCATACCTACTGGTCAGTACAAGCTTGGCAAATATTTCGGGAATACTCGCCTATGATTTGCATGATTTTTCCCAAAGTGGCAACTACCGTATCGGGTTCCCGCCATAATCACGTCAAAGAAGGAAGAAATCCTCTTGACTGATGACGGTTTCCATAATTGGCACCCACGCTCCCTGTGACAGCCTGTCAAATCCGCGTGGACAACCTTCTGCCAGCCTTGGCACCCAACAGTATAAGCGCTATAAATACTTGTTTACTCTCACAAGTAGAGAGAGAACATTGAACCCAGAGAAGAGAACTCTAAGATGCAGACAGAAAATGGAGGAGTCCAACCCTCCATCCAAGAGGCCCTACTTTTCATCCACGAAGCGCCGCCTGAGGAGTCCAACACTCCGTCTAGGAGCAGCCCCCCGTTGAGGATGTGCCCACTGTCCAGCATATGCCCTCTATTCTGTCCAGGAGCCTCTCTCCGTCCAAGGGATGCCCTCCGTCCGGGAGTCCTACTCACCAGTGCTCCCAGGAGGAGGTCTGCCCAATCCATCCAGGAGTCTTGCCCACCAATCCTCCCAAGAGGAGGCTTGGCCTACTCTCTATCCAGGAGGCCCATTATTCAGGCAACCTGTCTTCCATCTAGGGGCCTTACTCCTACTCTCCACCTCTAAGTCGCCCCTTAGTCGGGCGCACCTATAAGCTACTCCTCAGTAAGGCGCACACACACACCCAATCCCCCACTACATGCATCTATGCATTTTTTTACATTCTCACATCTTTCTATTCCCTTGAAAAGATATCTGATTTAAACGTCGGAAGATATATCGGGGGTCGAATCCCACTAATCCTCTAACATCTTGTTTTTAGTTGTGTTTCCCAGGGTCCAAATTCAAAGAGACGGGGACCAAATCGACTCTAGTTTGACTCGATGTGGAAGATGGAGCAACTTAACTTGTACAACAACCCAGATTCAGGAACGCATCAGATAGAGCCCTACAAGTGGCCCAGTTTTCAAGACTCATGGAGGGCACTACATTTTGGAGAGTCAACAACCATGTGAGAGATTTTCATATTTCTATTCAGTGATTTGTTTGTAAATGCTTTCAAAATCTCCATCTCAACCTTTAAACACATCACTTGGCTTGAAATCCTATGGAGTTTCGTTGTATGACTTGTACGAAGAATTAAGGGGTTTTCGACTGCAGAATTAGTTTGGAATTCTCGATTCAGTGCAAGAATATCCAGAAATCTAAGAGGAGTCCGGATCCTAGCTTGGAGAACTAATCTAGAGAGTAGGCTCTTCAGTATGGTTCATGTGCTAGGGAAAGTCGGCCAAGGGAGTCTAATATGTTATTACCTACTATACTATAAGTTAACTTCTAGTGAATTTGTATTTTGCTGGCTTGCCAAGTTCGAACGGTTTTTCTTTCTAAATAATTAGTTCTTAAGATTTCCCACAATTAAAAAGATAATGTGTCCTTCATATTTCCGCAAGCTATTGATTATTTTTTTATAGTTGTGGTTGTTCTATTCTAGGCACATGCGGTTTGAAATATAGGTGTTCGCAAAACCTTGTTGATTTTTTTAGAAATAAATGTGCTTGATTGCCATTTTTATATTGGGCTATAACTGTCGAAATTTGTGTGCATAAATAGCGATGTACTTAAGTGTTGTACAGCTTGTTTCTATGTGTAATGATTTTGTCACTTCCCAGTCCCAAAATCCAACTATAATTCCTTAATATATAATTAAGTTATATTTCAGACGTTAAGACTTACAAATTCAATTGGTTATTTCACTAACTTAAACTCAAATTGGCATCGGAAGCAGACTTGTACTAAAAACCGTTAAACGACCTGTATAACATTTAAAAATTTTGTCACATGACCTAAAAGCCACACCCGACAGTGACCGGATATCGATAACTGCAAAACTTCAAATTATTCGTAAAAAAAAAAAAATCATCTAAAACCAAAAATCAAAGTGTCAAAATCTGAACTTCCAAGATATTGAAATCAAGCTTAGACGTAACCATCCTAACATCATCATCGGTTGGCGGTCGAAAACAAATATCAACCAAAATAAAAACAAAAACCGAATACCAATTAAATCGATGTATCAACTAGCAGCTACAATTTTGTTCCATCCATTTACATTGACATTAATACATTAAAATATTCCAACACCCTAAAAATTTGATTAAGCAAACATCTTGCATTCTAATTCTGATCCCCTGCATGATAATCCCAACCATCTAATCTAAAAGGTTAATAAAATCAAGGCAAGAGTGAGTCGATCACGCAACAAGGCATATCTAATTTCTTATGTGGATATATATATATGAACGAAACATGCCAAAATTATGCAATGATTCAAATGTCTAAAATGCCGATAACATCATCCTAAAGCCAAGTTCTAATTATTTCAATTATGCCAAAATCTATATAATAATATAAATCATGTTAAAGGTATGTTGATATATAAAACATGTTCAAATTATGCTAACATACAAAAATGACCAAGGATTGATGATAACCTTATAAACAAAAGGAGAATATTGAAACTCAATTTTTTATTGTTTTCATGGAGCCAAAGGCCATAAGCTATTACTCAAAACCCGTGGATGGGCTATCTAAATATAACCCTATGGGTGGGATCGAACGCCACTTTTCTGACCGACAGATGATATATTCAATTTTTGATTTTCTAATAATATATTAAGATATTTCTAAATATATTTTAACAATCCTCCACAATTGTCCATACTAAGTCAAACTGAAAACTCTATCTAAATATGAATATTTCTTAGTTTTTTCATATCAGATAAAATGCTTTATTCATCAAAGCTTATGTAGACCTTTCGTTCATATTTTTTCAAATGTATATCATACTGTAAAACGGGGAACATGCAGGAGTTATAGTGTTTATTTTAGAATTATGTAGATGCATTAGTAATAGAAATCTACAGCAATTCAAGATCATGAAGGAAATTCTCACCATTTTCTTACGATTAGATAATATGTAGAAACATTAAAGCTAAGAGCTCAAAAATTAAACATAGATTATATAATTTCTCTGAAATATAGAACATACATGGACAATTATATGGCAATTCCAGAATGCAAAAGTATATATTTAAAATTGAAGGCATGCAAGATCATTTGTGCAGAATTTAAAGGTATGCAAGAGTATATTGTAGAAATTTAACAATTAAATATGACTTGTATAAATTTAAGACATGTATTTTATAAAATTTTATGAAATAATATTGGGATTCTATGAAAAGTCTAAAATGGTTTAAGCACAAAATCAATACATACATGAACACTTCAAATAAGAAATGCTCAAAAATTATAAAAAAAATCAGCAACAAGAAAACAAAAGGCTTGGATGACTTGCCTTTATTTGATTTCTAGCAAAAGATTTTTCATTTCAACTTAATTATCCCTTCTTCTTCGTCTCTCTTCTTCCCTCTCTTTCCTTATTCTCTTTCTCTCTCTTCTCTCAAAATTCCAGTAAAAATAACTTGAAATCAACCAAGAGACCTATTTATAAAAAACTGATACATGTGTGCCAATCAAGCATGAAAAAGGCACTGAGGCACAATCTGTACTGCGCACAAGCGTCCCTCGAGCACAGATTAGGTATATCATTATTCTGTTCCAAACACGTATGTGTGTCGATCGAACGCACATTAGGGACGGCCAATTTATCTAAAATGCACACGAGTACTCCAAAGGCGTCCATCAGGCACACACCTATTGTCTAGAATACGCATGAGTATGGATTAGGCACAAGTTAGGCATCACTCGGCCTAATTTATTTTGATTCAAAACTAAATTTTTGACCAAAAACCTTTGTTGATCTCGAAAATTTATCAATTAAATTAAATTAATCACCATTAAAAGAAAAATTTGGAATCCATACCTTAGAGATTTAATTAATTACATAGGTACCCACTAGGATCAAATCCATGATCTAATAGTGTTGGACAAGCAAATATTGATCACAATCTAACTAGATTATATATGATTCATGATAAGAGAAAAGATCAAACTAGTTGACACAATTACATGCCACAAGCACAATACACAAACAGAAGCCAAAGGAGAAGGAGACACAAGAGTAGATTAGGATAATAATTTGGGTAGGCGGGAGAGAAATGAAACGGGGGGCTGAGAAAAGACCTCCTTGACTAAATCCACAAACAAATACATTAGCAGGATTTGTGCCCGCAGCTATCTCCTCATCTATCATCGAATGGACATGTTTGACAGCTTTCAGCACACCATCCTCTTCTTTTGGAGAATGCTGCAAAAAAAAAGAATTCCAAAAAAATACATTTTATCAGCGCAAAAGCAAATAGCAACTGCCTTATAATAGGCAATACAATAATAAAAGTACCTGAATGAATGCTAAAAGATGTTCTACCATTAAATAAGTGCTGGAGAATGACATAAATATAATCAAGAACAACACTCCAAATCAAGAATAATTTGTAAGCATACACAAAAAACCAGCTGAACTACCAAAAAAGGAAGATAACATCTCCATATTTTCTCTTCCTCCGTTTTGCAATTTCTATTTTTTTATGTGGTGTGATTGATGACCATAAAAGCAATACTTTTGAGAGAGGACGTTACATAAAAACCCTGTAGAGGATGATTACATAACTTTTGTAGTAGACGAATATATAAATGATTGACCAAGATGAAGCATCATATAACTTTTGAGGACATTACACGTGTGCTTGACCCACAAGGGGGCACTGTACACCTTTGGCAGTAGACAAATAATGTGCTCCTTATAGATGTCAATTAGCTGCACTAATCCCTAAAGATTCCGTTGTTAGGTGAGAAAAGAGTGAGAGTCATATTCTGACACAGTCCCCTCATGTGAAAGACCATCGGGCTTGAAAGAGTCAATTAAGTGAGAGTTGTTATGGTCCTCTCAATTAAAAAGTTTTCATATTTATCTAATGATTAGGATTAAAAGTTGGGTGAATGAATGATGGAGATTGCAACACATAATTTGAATGTATATTCAATATCTAAAATTCATTCACCCAATTTGTAATCTTAACTAGTTTGGTCGATATGAGAGCCTCCTCACTAGGAGGGTCATAACAGCTCTCCAATTAAGTACATGCCTGCCCCATGACAAAGGGGTCCCACAAGTTGAGCTACAGATGACCTGGTGATCAAGGCTATGACACCGAATCAAGTAATAACCAATCCCAAAAGATTATGCACTGAGGTGAGGCTCACAAATAGGTTTACACACTCAAAATCAAATTTCATTTCTGTGTGTAAGATCATGAGAAGGGTGTTACCCTGACTGGAAAAGGGAAAAGAACAGAAGCAGTTTCTAACTTCAGCAGGCAGGCAGGTTATCAGACTAATGAGTAGGTGCAGTAACAAATTGGATACGATATAGTCCCAATTATACATAGTTAGGCAGTGCTCAACAGAATAGAAAGCTTGCTGTAGTCTAAACTAGGCATAATAATATTGGCTTAAAACACTGAAGCTTTTCAAAAATGTAAGAGTAAAATTGTATAAATCTAATACCGTTGGGCCTCTCAATGTGGGAGCTTCATTTTGCTGGGCTTTCCTAGTTCTAGTTATTGCAATACAAATGTCTAAAGAATTTGATAAACTAAATGTTGTTTTGGAATGTATGAGATAGGGAAGCATGAATGAGAGAATAATACTGCACGAGATTAGTTCAACTTCTGCTACGTTCAAGTTCATGGGTACAGATACAAATTCTATTGAATTCAACACAGATCCATCAATCTTGAACCACCAAAAAATAATTATGTATTGCGAAACCTTTAGCACAGCTAATTATACAGTGAGAAACTAAGATCATAAAGCAACAATGATTTTCCCTCCAACATAATATGTAAGGAAAAAAAGATAATGTGGCTTTTTACAGATGATTTGGTGCCTGCAAGTATCCATTGTGAATTTTTAGTGGCCTTTTCTCTCATGCACAGTAACTAAATACAATAAGGTAAACGTCCCAACCTTATAAAAGAATGATGGAAAGATCCATCATATATATATATATGCAATATAAATATAATCCATGAGACATGAAAAATGAGCAGAACATTAACTTACTGCTGTCACTGGTAACTCATGAATGTCAAACCATGAGGGCATCACAGCACCATCTACCAATAAAACAGAAGGAGTAAGTGAATTAGTATGTTAACAAGATTATTTGTTCTATAAAGACTGGGAAAAAAAAAGACAATGCATCATAGGGAAAAAGGTAATGAATAACGATTCTCCATCTTCTGTCATTTTTCTAGAAGACGGAATAACCAGTTTCCAAGTTTTCCATATTATATCTATAAGCTGAGGAACTCAGAATATAATAAAAGATGGATTTCCTAGATTTTCCCCTTTCAGTTCTTTGGAAATTTGATATAGCATGCCATCCAACTTCAGAAAAGGGGAAATGGAAAAGCTACTTTTCTGTACTGACAAAAGTCACCCTAAGAAAAAGAAAGCAACTATTTTGCAGTGACAAAAGACTCCCCAAGCAAACGACCATTTGAACAACTATTGAACTATTCCAGCCAAGAAAAGGTCGCCTGGAGGAGGTTCTTAAGAATGGGCAATGTGATTAGGAAGCACAAATGCCTTCTGCTTTGAACGATGCAAGCCAAAATGTGAGGATGCATTGGGTAATAAAGATCTAGAGATGGGGAATGTAAATGCCTTTGCCAAGCACATGTGGAATATTGAATCAAAGCTGATACTTTTGACCAGAAATGGGTGCATACCGACCACCTCAAGAGAAGATCATCTCGAGATGCCCAATAACACGATGGATGGTTTGGCTTATGAACAAAATTCTGGATAGCATGGATTTATTTACTCATTTCATAGATAAATCTGCAGATAATACCAAACATTATGAGATAAATGAGAAGTTCGCAAGTGCTTCTACTTAAAATGTGCTCAAAACTGAGGGTGCTCCCTGGGTTAAACTGGCATGGAAACAAACGGTTTGTGGCAAGAACCAGAGTCACCAACTGGCTCAATGGTACTGAATAAGCTGCTCATCAAGGTGGGGATTAATACACTCAGACTGTCAATTTCGAAAAGAAAGATTGTCTCTGTAATTGAGTGGATTGCCAAAATGGCTAAAGGGAAGAGTAAGCGGTTCAAGCATGCAGTGCAATCATTACTTCCACTATTTACTTCATTTGGCTCAATAGGAACGCAACATAGTTCCAAAAGAACAGAAGGGATCCAGAAGTTTTGGCTGCTCTGGTTGTTTTTTCCCGTGAATCTTAGTATAAGTGATTTTGATTGGAATATATAGCCATAAATTTTTAGTAGATAGGTAAATATCCCACCTTAAGATCCCATTGGCAATGCCTACGTAGATTACTTCCTCTCATTCTATTAAAGAGAAATGTACATATTTGCAAAAAAATATAAAGTCCACTTGCTTATTTTAAAAAATTGATAACTGTAAACTGATAATGAAAAAACAGAAACTTCCAGTTTTATTAGTTCACACCAGAAGTAAATCATACCAATGTATAAGTGCTTGTTTGGTGTAACATAAAAATACATTTTACTCAAAAAAGTGGACTCCATATTTTTTTCAACTGAAAATAGGAATTTTTTTTAAGTCAAGCTAAACTATAACCAGTGTCTAGACGATGGAGATCGCATCCGTATACTCAAAAACTAAGACCACCTGTGCATAATATATCTTTATATCATCATACTCTTTTGCATCACATTTATCTGACTCAAGTTAAATAGCTGCCTAAGCTTCAAATGTGATCAAGAAAATTAGTTTCCCTGGTTATCGACAGTAGATAACTTTAGCTCAAAATTGCCATTAACGCAAAGTTCTTTTGTTTCATAAAGCCTCAAGTAGTTGAATGATATCGATCAAATAGCTGTTGTTTACGGGCAGGTACCACAATCAAGTCATGATATTATGTTTAATAGGCATATGACAAGCCATGGAAGCAGCTTAAAAGGGTAGTTCCATTTAGCTTTTGAACATTACAATCCACTCATCATACACATAGCAGAAAAGCAGAAATGTTTAAGTTCCTCCTCATACTGCCGAAAATTGTTTTCTTTGAATATATTCAAGAGGAGAAATCACAATAATCCAACATACCGAATTCCAATATTTACAAGTCAAAGCAACACAACAGAAGTCTCTCTACTGCCCCTCTTCATAAATTAAAAATGAAACAAAGAAAACAAACGTTTGACTCTTCTCATTGTGACTTTAATTGTCTACTTTTCCCCTGCCCTTACCTCGTATTCCTACCAACCAACTTCTCCTGAAGGTGAACTAGATTTTTTCTCAAACCACAATTCGATAATCAAGAATTTTTAGCAGAATAAGAAACAAAAAACAAAACTCTCCAAAGTTCAAATGGAGAACAAATCGCGGAGTCCAAACTTGAAATGACCGCTACAAATGAAGCTACCCTCAAACAACTAGGAAAACAAATTAGATAATCAAGAAACAAAATCATCGTCAGTATGAAGATTGACAACAACAATTTATTATAAATCAAAAAATTACAAACGTTTAGCTTTGGAAGACTGACAGAATGGGATCAAATTAAACAGCTCAACTATCATGCCGTAAACAAATTCAAAAAAATCTCAAAAAAAGAAAGTGAGGCAGAAAAAGACAATGAGGGAAGGAGATCTTACGATTGCATGAAACAGGGTTATAAGGAGCAGAAGGGAAAGACCATTTAGTGTTGTTGAACTCGATAGAAGTGAAGAGAGTTTTGATGGGTTCGTTGGCAGGGCCTGAATCACCCAACCCATGAAGCCACAGAATGAAGCTCCTTCGAGCCATACGATCCTTGCCCTTCGATTTGGGATCGACCCTTGAAGGGTTTCGCTCAGAATATAGAATTAATAAAATTGTGCTGCCTAGCGTAATCACCATAAGCGCCATTGGTCTTATTAGTGGTGCAAGTTTCATTTTTTCTCCTCTTCGAAATTGTCTAAACCAACCACCATCACCACCACCCAAAACAAAGACATCCAAGATCCTGCTAAAGTAAAATGTATATATTACCCTCAATTTTCATACCCAAAAAAGATATATATTTCTCATTGTTTTCAATCTTAGTTATTTTAATTTCATTATTAAGTTTGTGCTTTTCGTCCATCTAGCTAATCTATATTCTTTTTTTCACATTTATTTGCTCGTTTACTTTGAATTTTGAACATAATTAATTAATTAATATAGGGTTAATTTTTCATTTCAAAAACATATTCGATCAAAATCAATTTTTTTAAAAAAATTATAACTAGTAAGTTTTGCCAATATATATTAATCCTATTTTTAAGATAAAACTTATAACTATTTTGCTTATGATCAAAATTGAGATAGAAAGAATAGGCTTATAAACATTATGATTTTAAAGGTATTTTATTTACAAATTTATACTTACTTTAATATACCTTAAAAGTTATTTCAAATATATAATTTTAGATACAAAATTATTGCCTAAAACATATTTGAATGAATGATGTTTACGTAAAAAAGTGTTATACATATAAAATATGATTGGGTGATTTTGTAAAAACTTTGGTATTTATTCAAAATATTAGAATTTGTGTTAAAAAATAATAAAATTCGTGTTGGGCTGAGCAAATCATTATTTTCATATGTTTGACTACCCTTGTTATATTATTTTGTCATAATATTAATATATTTTGATCATATTATATAAAATTTTAAATTAATCAGACAAATAGATGAGTTACTCTATTTTTTATCAAATTTATATTATACTAGAATTAAAAAATTTAAAAGATGTAGTAGTTATAATCAAAAAAATTTGTCTATAATATAATAATTTTATTTGGAGGAAAAGAGAAATAGTGATAGTTCGAGAAAAAAATTGATATAAATATAATAAAAAATCAAATTTAATTTTATTTTCAAATAATATTATACTAAATTGGATAAGTTGTGAAAATAAATTTATATAATTATTCATATTTAATGAGATTTAAAATTTTAAATTATTGTCACTTAATTTTATTATAAACCCGTTTTACTTTTATATTATAATTTATAAAAAAAAAGCTAATACTGGTATAACCCTTTTTATAGTGGTAATCCAATTGACTTAAAAAATAATAATAATCATAGCACATTTATTTTATATATATAGATATTCTATATATTTTAAATAGCCATGAGGTGATTTGATTATTTCTTAGAATTTAGAAAAGTATTTACAAAATAAAAATAATTACCAAGCTTTTAAATAAATGAAATTGAAATTTCATAGAAAAATATTTTTTACTTAAAAAAATATATACATAATCTTTTAAACATTTCAACATGTAATAATACTTTCTTTAAAAATATATATTTTTTATTTTATATATATTTTTAGAACTAAATTTAACGCTAAGTAATCCTAATTAGAGGTCAATATAGTTCGATTTTATATGAATTTGAGGTTAATTCGTAACCAAATTATATATCACGATTTAATTATTTTACTAAATTAAATCAAATTATCAGTTTAGATAGATAGTCAATGTGCGGATTGGTTTGAATCTATAAAAGAGGGAAACCCGTATACGCACAAACCGAGAGAGAGAAACTCACAAATTCTCACATCTTATTCCTACCCGTAATTGGATCGGAACTTGCAGAGTCACCACCGGTTCGTAGCCTAACAAATGGAGGGAGTCGGAGCTCGACTCGGCCGATCCTCGAGTCGCTACGGAACAACCACCGTTTTCAGCGGCCCCGTGAGGAAATGGAAGAAGAAATGGGTCCACGTAACTCCCTCTAACAACGCCTCATCAAACAACCATATTCATTCTTTCGCCAACGGTACAAATAACGGCTCTCGCCTCCTTCTCTACGGGTGAACCCCAATTTCGCAAATCAACAAGAGCAGCAGCAGCGAGAACAAAAATAACAACGAGGACAAGAACTCCGGCGAGGACGCCGCCGCAGCTCCGACGGAGGAACTTCCCATGCGTATCTTTAATTATATTCCGGTAATCACTTGTTTAATTTGATTTTTATCTATTGTGTTCTCGGAATGCCCTTTTGGAGGTTTGATCTGATATTTGTTTGAATTTACTGTTTTTCGTGGCTACTGCACTGTTTCTAGGGAATTGAGACGGGAAATGTTAATTTTGAGGTTTTTAAAGCTGGAGGTGTTGATTGGTGAGTAGGAGTAGTAATTGTTTAGGGTTTTGAATATCAGGATTGTGGATTTTCGGGGATTGGAAGATTTAGGTGAATGTGGGTCTAAATTTTGTGGATATTACAAAGAACGAATTAATTAGAGTGGAAAGAAATTGAAGCTCTTCATTCAAATTTGATGAAGTACAGCTGCTATTGCGGCTAGCCGGTTTAGCTGGTATGAAAGTGAGGACCTAAGGGGATGGTTGTCCTAGTTTTCAACCGATGACACATGGTACAATTTGGTGGGTTAGTATTGTTCCTATTATAACCGATGAACCTAAGGGGACTTATGTCGTTATTATTGGTCCTATTATAAGTAGTGGGTTTGCTCAGCTTCAGAAATTTATTGCAGTCAAAAGGCTCAAATTAACTGCCTTCTTCAGATGGGCTTTTTCCATGATGTCATTTTAAAGCAAGATCAGTTTGAACATTTAACTTAGAAATGAATGATGTCATCAAAATACACAAATGGTTATGCTAATATTCAGCAGTAAGCAAGCATTGCCGTATTTAAATTTAGGAGTTTCATTATTAAAAGGATTTCACTGCATAATTTTTGGGGGCCGTTCTCTTAGAATCTTTTTTGCTTGTTAATATTATAAATGTGTCTGGAGTGTTCTAGTTGGCAACCCATGATTTCCAATGTTGTTTTTTGTAGTTTTACTTGAGGAGTTTTGATGATATGAAGTACAAGGGAATCATATTTGAAAGTCCCTGTTCAGTCCAAGTAGATTGGCTGACCTGTATGAAAATTTCGCACAATACGGCTCATTTGTGTTCAAATGTGTCAAATTCAAGCATGAGTTCCATGCTGGAGAGCCCCAAGCTTGGATCTGATTTACTGCCAATAATCCATGCAGCTAGGATCTAATTGTGGTAACTTTGGCTTCCTAATCAAGGAAATTGGAGTACAACATGCCGAGTCACCAGAGGCATTTGAAGTGTTTCTATGGAAAACTAAAGATCATGTTACAATGACCTGAATGTAAGGATTCAGCGCTTTTGGTTTTGGGTATATAATGTGCTGAGAGCAATAACTTGTCTGGTGAATATGGTAGGAGTAAGCAAATATGGGATGAAATAAACTTGAGCATGCTTGTTAAGCTTGATTTGATTGAGGGGTATCAGACTGGAGAACTTAGTTTATTAGCACGGACTGCATGGTAGAAGAATTATCTTTCTGTCAGAAATTAGCTCTTATACCATATTAAAAATTGGCTTTGATACCGTGTTAGAATTTGGAGACATCAAAGCTGAAATATATGTATGGAAGCGTGTGGCAAAGGTGATCCAAAATGACGAAGCTTCTGTCATGAAGACTCAAACATGGTGCTCATGACAATCCGATATAGATGCTGCTGCTTATACAAGTAGAGAAAATGCATAATCTGCTCGTACTATGCTGAGCATTTATACTGATGCACAACTCATGAATAAAATCAGAGCCGAGGAGATGAAGAGTAACATGTACATGAACAGTAGAAGAATAACAGAAACAAAGATCATGAAGCATCATGTAAATTAATCAGCTCAATGAGCTGTTTGTGTAATTTTATTTAATCAGGAACTTGATTGTACAATGGATAAATCAACTACTTATATAGCAGTTATTAATCAATTACAACTATAGGATTAATTTTTATTCAAACTAATCCTAACTATTCATAAGAAAACACAAAATTATATAAAAACCAAACTTATATATTTGTATATAATCCTTAAACAATAAAAGCACTATGTGTGCTTGTTGTAGGACCTGATTCATGTGCATTATATGATAACCAATCAATATAGGACTAATCCATGACTTTATATAATGAACCAATCATTGTTGTTGTTTAGCTTCACTTGGATTGCTGATGAAGTTGATATGCTGATGCTGCTGTGATGACAACAGCTTGTAATCTCTTGTGTATGAAGTTACTGATCGTGCACTTGCTGATGCATTGCACTGCTGTATCATTAGCTCCTGTGCTAGAACATAAATGACATCAGCTTCTTCGCTGATGTGCTGCACGGGATGAATTGTTGTAATAAGCTGCTATGTAAAATCTGATGTACCCTTTGTTCAGCTGATGCAGCAGCTGTGACGAGGAAATATGACAGTAACTTGCACACTTGCTAATCTTCTGCTGTGATAAATCATAGCTAGGTCAAAATTCGGAGAACTGGCTGAAGGAAGCGTTGACCGGATTCGTTGACCGTTTAGGCCAAAATCCGGAGAATTGGCGGAAAGAAGCGTTGACTAGATTCGTTAACCGTCTAGGTCAAAATCCGGAAAACTAGCGGAAGGAAGCGTTGACCGAATTTGTTGGGTCAAAATCCGAAGAACTGGCTTAAGGAAGCGTTGATCGGATTCGTTGACCGTCTGGGCCAAAATTCGGAGAATTGGCTAAAGGAAGCGTTGACCGGATTCGTTGACCATCTGGGCCAAAATTCGGAAAACTGGTGGGAGTTGAAACGACGCGCCATCATGCCGTTGGACCGTTAGTCGAAAAGTTTGCCACGTGTCTGCATACAGTGAATTTGCGATCCCGATAATTAATGCGCTAGAGGATCCGATTCAACTGCATCCATTCAGGAAGCAACATGTGTTAACAATGATTGACGCATGTTTTCGAGATGATTTTCCTTCTCCGGCGTTCACATTCCTTTAAATGATCCGTCCGTTACTTTTAAACTTCCCACGCTTTCCTTCAACTTTCTTTCTTAAAAATTTTCTAAGTGTTTTGCTTCCTTCCTTTTCTTTCGTTTCCATGGTTCCCTCTGTGATGGAAATTGCTTCTGCACTCACAGCCAGTGAAGTTTGAGAGTTATATGTGGAGTTTAACATTCCACGAGAGATCATTCCTGTGATGCCCAACGAACCGAATAGGGCTTGCTTCCCTCCGGAGAGCTGCATCACTGTATATGAGGCTCACCTGAGGAGTGGGCTTCGTCTTCTAGTCCCTCAGGAGCTGCTCGACATCCTCATTGCCCTTCAGGTGCCTATTGCACGGCTTCATACTAATGCCGTGCGATATCTTTGCTCTCTATACATCTTCATGCGCCATCACTCTCGGATGATGTCAATCGATGCAGTCAGGGTGATGTTCCGTTTCACACATAGTGGAGACTGGATTTTCCTGTCTCCCAAAAATCTTCCAGTCAACGAGACCATATATGACTCGTTGAAGAATTAGAATAATCGATTATTCTTCGTGCGCGTTGCTGAGACGTGACCCTTGTCATAGGATTGGGGCAAGATTCCCAAAACTTTTATTGGGACGCCAAAGAAGACAGTGATTGCCGTTGTGGCTAAATTGTTGGAGTTGGTGAGAAAGATTGCTTCCAAGTTCAGGGGAGACCACTTGGTTTCTCTGAGGAAGCCAGGAGCGCTCATTGAGGACCTCCCTCTCTGGTCCAGAAATTCAGGGTACCGCCGCCAAAGTCCTCGCAAAAGAAAAGGAAGGCCGGTGCTATGATTGTTAGTGACGTTGGTGCGCCTTCCACTGACGTTGCTCTCATTAGTCCAAAACAAAAGATGGTTGCAATGGTGGAGCCTTCTTCCTCATCCTCAGGGACATATTACGTGGCCGTCGGACGTCTTGGGGGAGTGGGAGACCACTCAGGAGTCGAGGCGGAGTTGGCAGTCGAAGAGTATGACTCCGTGTTGTGTGCCGGAGCGAGCGGCGTTGTTGTCGTGTCCTCGCTGCGGGAGGACTTGGCGGCGTAGCCTGCGCTAGCAAAGCCGGAGCCCAAAGCCATCAGCATGGAACTTGCAGGCAGGCTGCAAGCTGAGCTAAATGAGCCAACTTTTGAGCTGCCAGCTGAGCTGATGGAGCCAGCTACAGAGCCGCGAGCTGAGCTGATGGAGCCAGCTGTGGAGCCGCGAGCTGAGCTGTGGGAGCCTGCTCTTGTGCCGCAGGTTGAGCTGCATGAGCCAGCTAAGGAGCCACTTGTTGAGCTAGAGGAGCCAACTTCCGGAGGCCTTGTTGTGGCGGTTGAGTCTGCTGTGGAATTGCTGGAGGAGCCTGCCCATGAGATCACTGCTGAGGCAGTGGACCTTACGACGGAGTTGTCGGAGGAGTTTGCGACAGAGGCCACTTTGTGCCTGTTTAGGAGATTGCTGTTTCTAGTCCTCCACCGCAAGGGCCAAGGTCTCGCAGTAGGCCAGCGAGGTCTATGCGCAAAGTTTGGTAGGTGAACCTTCGTAACTTTATTTCTCCTTTGTCTCTCCGTTGCTGTTACTTAATGTTTTTGGTTTTTACAGGATGAGAAAATAATTGGTGTAGTTAGCAAGGAGCTACACCAAAGGAACCTGGCGGTCTCTGACTGTGACAGAGAGATCGCTTGGCTCGAGGAGGAGATGTAGCTGCTTAAAGCGGAGCACCTGGATGACACGGCTGCCCTTCAGACTATGATATCAAGCCTGGAGGAGGAAAATGTTTGACTAAAGGAGGAGAACGCTAGGTTGAGAAAGGAAACTGATCAGGCGGCGAGGTGTATTGACCAACTCTTGAGACAAATGACATTGCTGGAAAATGAGTTGGCCACTCATATACATCCCCATGAGGTCTCCGAGATGCTGTGGGTACGGGTATGGGAAGGTGTCAACCTCAGTCAACGCATTGCATGGTTAGTTGACCCTAGCTTTCCAGTTGAATTTTTTGACCCAGCAAACCGGTCGGTACAGCATTACAAGAACCTCGTGGCACAATCTCGGAGTGGTCATGGGCCATCGCCGCCTCCTCCGGGGCGCTCTGCTTCACCGTAGATTTTGTACCCTTGCTTTTTTGTATATAGTTGTAATTGTACAGATTCAATCAATAAAATGGATGTTTTGCTGATGCTTTCTGTCTTTGCCATTGTTTTTCATTTACTTGCTGTTGCATTGTCCAGCCAACTTTCCTTGAGATGTCTGTGGCGCTCTCTGATGGATTCAAGTCGTGGAGAAGACATCAAAGTAAATCCT
>JAOVVI020002476.1:0-21011 GCA_028571085.2 Nepenthes alata | reverse complement strand
AATATTGTAGCAATTCAATTTAGACGATAGAAGAAGACATCATCTACCTGGTATGAAATGCCAACATTTGGTAATCATAATCTCTCTCTGCCCCTCCGACTACATGAAAATTTACAATTTTATGTTTTATGCTTTATGGCGTTTTACCTTCCCTCCCGCCGCCGCTATCGTTAGCAACATGGCGATTGTACAACTCTCCCACAACCCCAATTTTACAGTTCAGGCTAATTTGGCAGAACACTTAAAACAGTCAGTCAATTTACCATGAAAAGCCTGCTCTTTTAGAGCTCCATCATTCAACCTGATTGCTCTACGCTGGGATCTAGGTACCCAAAACCCTGATGAGACAGCCCGAGGATCCTTTGCTGGCTCAATTGATTGCTAGCATACGCCAATCCATCCACCTATATAAAGGGTTAGGAGGTAAAAAAAAAAACTAGCAAGCTCGATAACGGTATTCACCCAATCCAAAAGCAAGCGATGTGGTTTATTCCGAGAACACCCGCCCTCCATACACCTATGACTAAGTTTACCAAAAAGAATGATCTCCTAAACAAACCGAAAAAAGCACACTACCTAGCTTAGGAAGAAGCATTGGAGCTGGGCTCTGTAATGTGATAGTGTGATTTTATTTTATGTTTCTAAGAGAGTTATGATCTCGTATTTGATCAAACAGCAGCATGAAGATGAATATTTCACATGGAGTTGGAATCTGTATATTAGATGTTCTGTCGTGCAACCAGGCAGCTTATATGTGACCAGCGGGCCACGCCTCTTATTTGTTCAGGGCAGATAGCGTGAACTCTAATTCGATCTGGATATCCATTTCTGCCACTAATGCGTAGTTGACTCCTTAATTTATGCTTCCTGAACGTACTTTTGGACTTCTGTAAATTGGATTAGTCTCTATTTTTTTTAATTAATTAGACTAAACTAGTAATAAGCATGTTATAAAGCCTTCAAAGAAGAGTGGGCAACTATAGAAACCAAACATCATGGAGGCCAAGAACCAGATACATGAACCCTGTACAGACAGAAAACAGTGGCATACAATAAGTTTAACTCGGACATCGCTCGCTTCTTTTTGGCTGTGGGACAGTGACTAACACTGTCTGTTGTCTCTAGTGAAACACCTCGCGAAGCACAGAGGGCAAACAAGATACGAGATTTTCATTTTGCTCCTCAACAAAAATTCTTAATAATGCTTGACCTGCAGTTTTCCAAGCAAAACCACAGTACCTGGCTAGCTCATGTTCAATGGCATGGTCATAAGTGACATGATAAATAGCTAGAGCCTCAGCACGGACCTCCTCCCAAGCCCTAGGGCTCTTATCCAAATCATCGGCACCATATAATATCTATACACAGTTTATAAAAGTACGTTCAAGTATGTGTAGCATTTTTGTGGCAAGAAAAAACTGAAAACTGAAGCAAGCTCTACATAAGAGGATTACCTGCTTGTATTTCAGATTAACTTCAGCAGCAGAATCGTGCTTTGATTCGTCCACAGAACATAATGCTTCCGCCATCTCGGATCTGTACTTTTTGTAATGTCGTTTCCACAACAGCAGACATGCTTCAGGTACTGACACTTCAAAGCATGGCGATTTCCATACTTGTAGATCACAAAAATAAATGAATTTCAGACTCAAAAACCAAGACAAGACAAAAGTGGACGACAAGCATACAGGTCTCGATGAATATAAACAATAAAGAAGTCCTAAGCATCAAATAAGATGTTGGCTCATACAATTTTTTTTTTTTGGGATCACGATATATCAGCCAATTTGTACTAATATATTGGTTGATATTTACTTCCCATGTTCTAATTCACGCACAAAACACACACATACACAATTATCTAATATTAATATATATTATCCAATATAACCTATGTGAATATTTTCATCTATAGTCCCGAGTCAAGAGAGAAATGAATACAAAAAATAAAAAAATAAAAAAAATCTTGATGTACTGACATGCTCACCTTGAATTTGCAATTCCTGTTCCCTAAATTCATTCACTTTATCATATATAACACCCAAAATAGAAGTGGAGTTGTAGGTGCGAAATTCTCCTCTCTCCATATGATGTGGAAATTTCTCTGGAATCAACTCAAATGGAACCACAACCTGCTTGAACAGATAATGGACATTATAATCAATGCTTGCTGGCATTAGAGACATGATAAAACTGAACTGCAAAATGGACGCTAACTTTTTGTGGCAATGGATGATCAAGTTTAAATAACCATAAAGAAGTATAGAAACAAGCAGCTATGCCCAAATCATCAATGAAAACTCATATGATTTAACCATTTTAACCTTTTTGAAACATCCATTTTATATAAACTAATTAACCAAAGGTTTTTTCCCTATTAGGAGTCATCTTCATGGATTCTTGACCTTTATTCAACTTTATTGTAGTCCGTATTATCTGCTAGATCCAAATGTGTAAGATCATTCGAACCTGATAGTTTCTTTCAATTTTTTGGCTGGCCTTCCTTTATCTCTTGTATATAAATCCTTTTCAAGTTCTCACCTCTCTCAAAAGATGCATTAAGCCAGGTCTTCATTTTACATCATCAACCACTTTAACTATAAGATTCTCATGCTTTGTCTTCTATTGGTAACACCCCTGGCCCCACTTTAATTTTCATAGCAGTATTGTTTGAAATCTCTCTTGTTGTATGTACATGTCAAATCGATGTAAACATTCTCCAAAAGTTTTATGCCATCTGTTAGCTACCAAACACAACCCTATTCCAACTAGGGGTTAGAACTAGGCTATGCTAAGCATAAATCTCCAACACAGGCGGCATGTGAAACATCCTTCTATAAATCAAATCAAACCAAAGAAACCTTTTTCCAACTAAAGTCAGCCAGCTACATGATTTGTGGACTTCATCCTCTGCTAGAACCATTTATGCAAAATCATGTTTGATAATTTTCTTCAAACTTTCCCTCGATTTTTCTCTACCTATAAAACTGGAAGTCTCACCAAAGCCCTCACAACTCCTAATAGGAGCACTAGGTGATTTTTCATATCTTTTTATATAATATTATAATTATTTTTATGCATACTTCTGCTTTTCTTCTTTTGTTTTGGCGGTACAAGTATCACATTACAATGAACTCGTAGGTAGTTAGGTATAACTATGCTCTTTTTTTAGGTAAGTAAAGAAAAAGTATACATTACAAGCTGCATGATCGTGAGTAGGTGACCAAGCAAGATTTCCAGTCTTCCAAACTAGCTAAGCAGTTTTTTCAAATGAATTCTCAGATATTACAACTGGTCATTTATTGAAAGCATTTCTCTCTGAAAAGGTGTTCATTGTCTTCCATCTTTAAAACAATGATGTCAACTGAATTGCTGACCTCAATTCTGCTAGGGAAAGCTGAGCATGAGAAGAATTTACACATCATTTTGGTAATTCCACAAACCAATTTAAAAAACTACAGTATGTTCTTATTTTTGTGAGGAATCTCGTTAGCAAGCTGATAGCCTGGTGATAGAGAATACTTTCTGAACAATAGGCGAATATGCATATTGGTCAATCTCAACAGCAACGTAACAAAACCACACTTTCATTTTCAAGGATACACTAGTCCAGGGCCTCAATATAAAATAAGAAAAACGCTACTCTTGCTACAAATTTACTACTATTCTACAAATATAAATGATACGGTAGTAGTCTTTTTTTCATTATCGCATTTGTTTTTGTTGAGTGAGTCATATAATAGATGCCACATCATCTTTTCCGTTAAAATTAAACTTGTAGCATGAATATTGCTGATCATTAAATAATAGGTGTGGATCTGGATTGCACCAGCTTTTGAACTTACAGCAGAAGCTATATCGACCTTAGGAGGGAAGTTCTACAGTTGTAAACTCTTGATTATTTCATCAAAGTAGTGGTTGATATTATTACAATAGTAACATGGAATGCATCAGCCTAAGTACAACAAAAATTGCTTCATGGATTGGTACAAAGAGAGCAAAAGTAGAATCTATCCAGATTCACCAACATATTTTACAGGACAAATTAGTACCCACACTGTCCTATAAATTGGATCACTTATTTCAAAATGTTATAAATAGTTTGCTTTTCCATGCATGCAACATAAATGCTTTAAAACTCCTTAAAACCAACACATAATGGTGTAAGAGTAATAACATCCCAATTACCTGTACAAGAAACAAGCACAAATGATTCACTTAAAATAAACAGCCGTATGTATTGAAACAATCAAATAAATTAGTTAGAGAACTGACCTTTTTGCCTTTCTTGGGCGCATCTAAAGCATCATAGTATATGTCAATCAACCTCAGAATCTTTATCTTCAGAAGATCTCTCTCCTCAGCACAATTAGTGCCCAAAGTCAACAGTCGATCCATGTAGGTTAACCAACTGTCTGCTGCTAAACTCATTGATTTACTGAACAGGCAATCAAACATTAGAGTCCAAAAGCATCCATAATGGCTTCTATATCCAAGTTCTACATCTATAAGATCAGACTGCAGATAGATGATGAATCAAAGGCTAGTGTAGATGATATTCTCTCTTCCCTGTTTTTGTCCACTTTTAAGTTAAGGTGTTGAGCAGGTAACAGAAACAAATGATAAAATGGAAAATATGCCGATCCAATAACTAGTAAAACATGCATGCCAAATTTACAAGGTAGAATTTTGAAGAAAAGTATCTCTTCCCCTAACCAACAGGAAATGTAAATTCTGACTGATAAAAGCATTTATAATAGTTCATATCTTTGGTCCTTGTGGGTTAAAAAACACCTGGATATCCATTGCACAAAACTGCATTCTTCGTAATGCAGATGAGCACGGATTGTTTAGCATTTAATACACACACACAGATGGTCACACTCATATCCGATAAGCTGGAACCTGCACGGCATCACACACACGTGTCCGTATGTGGATTTGTAGGACACTCTGTGTGTGTGTGTGTGTGAGAGAGAGAGAGAGACCTACCATCAGGGTGGCCAAGTCAATCCATAAATAAAAGAGGGCTCATATTCAACTCTATTGTGTATTCCAAAAAATTACTAAAATCTGCCAAGCCTGCAAAACTATTCGTTGATAGTATCATATTATTATTATTATTATCAAATCATTGAAATATCAGGATTATATCTAATATATTAGATGGCTGAATATTTATTCCTTAATTGTGATACTGAAAGAGACCTACAAGCCAAACATGATACAAACAGCAATAAGAAAGTCATCAAAACAATCTCTGTATATCATGGGATTCAATAGTTTTACTGTAATGAAGAAATATTAAAACTCATGGCACACCTGGGCTCAAATCGAGCAGTCAAGAATAAATGAAAAAGCTCGTGCTCCAACTCCTCAGCTGAGAAATCAGTTGGCTTTTTAGGACTGTCCATCTTTGGAGAAGAGTAAGTACATGTCCATGGTTCACTTGGTTTGAAATACTGAAGAAGCTGAAGAGACAGTAGAAAAACATGTCAATGCTTGGCATTGTTGACATATTAACCCTAAAAAGACAAAGCAATGACCGCTCATCCTGTGCAGGGCATTACACATATATTCACTTAGAAACACAAAGAAGCAAGGATAATGAGAACAATCCAGAGAAGCTTAACCATCCAGATCACTTGGTCCTGCAATGCCTTCTATTCAGTATGGTCTGCCATTTGTAACAAGATTTTAAGGCATAATGTAAGGGAATGCCAGGAAGCTAAGTGATAAAATTCAACATGAGAACAGCCAAGGTTTTACATATGCTCTCCGTGAATGCAGCTTAGTGGGGAAAAGCTACACTTGCATTGAGAAGGTCCTACACATTGAAAAATTTTGTGCTCCATCTTTTTCTCGTACAACCCCATGAAAACATCACTTTGTGCTCTTTTTATCCTTGAGAATCACCATACACAGATGACAAAAAAAAAATACAGATTACTAAGAAAGTGAAATTCATCATGCAATATTTTGAGATAAGTCTGTGATCAATGGCGCAGATTCTTTATGTGAAATGATCAAAATATATAGCAGGATGTATCAAACCAACAGAAGATGCATTTCTGTGGTCACTGAAGGAAAGAATGTGGAATTGTTATAGTAAAAGTCCAATGTCAATGTCTACTTTTTCCGATTCACTGCACTCCAATAATATAGAACCTCATCAGCAAAAGGACAGAATTCAACCACCCCAGAACTAATGATGATGATCGTGTCACAAAAGTTCAAATATAATTGTAAAGATTTAGGCAAACAAATTCAATTCAATTTCCAAAAAACTGTGTCAAAACCCATATTCAACAGAGCTACAGTGAGTCTCAAGAAGCATTGTTAAAATACATCAATATTCAAGCTGTCATTAGCAGCAATGCAAACACAACTAGTCACGTATCAGCATCAGTTTTGAATCAGTAACAAGCTAAGGGTGATGAATTAGCAGATGGGCAGAGTTCTATTAATTGCTTTGCTTCAGCAAAGCAAGATCAATTCCAGCAGATTATTACATGCTTCAGATAAGTTTAATTCAAGCCTATCACAGCAGCTTTGGTAAACACCACGGGTGATGCAAAGCAAAATGCAGCAGCAATCAATCACGTGCATCTGTTTAAGCATTTTCATTACAGTTACAGCAAATGCATCAACAGCTACAGCATAAGAACATATAACAGCAGGAGTTGCTGTTACATAATTTCCTCACAGCAGTGCAATGTTTTATTCACAACAAATGCAACAGCTTATCATCACAGAAGTTGCTGTCATTATCAGCAAATATCAGCTACTGTCATTAATTCCTTCATTACAGTAGCTCAGCTGATGCATCTTATGTCCTATTATGTATCATAGCATCAGCAGCTCTACTAAATTCTGTTGTCAGCAATCCAAGATATACATACAACAACATTTGATTGGTTAATTACCAATACACACGGATCAGTTATTGAAGAAGCACAAATTGTGTTTCCTATGTTTCAGCTTGTTATACAAATATAAATTTAGATTTGATACATATTTGTGATTTCATTGAATGGCTAAGATTAACCTAGTTAGTTTGTTATCCAATGGTTATGATTAGTTGGCAACTACTATATAAGTAGTAGATTTACCCATTGTACAAATAAGTTCCTGATTCAATAAAAACACACTAACTGACATAGGGCTGATTATTTAGATGTTGCTCTGCATTACTCTGTTTCAGTTATTGGCTGCACGTCTATATATTCTTCATCTCTGTTTTCTGTTTATGTGTACTGCTATCCATAATTTACAGCCTTATTACATAAGACTCATGTCCTGCTGCTCATGTTTTATTTCGTGCACTTGTGTTCTGTTCTGCTGTATTGCTGTTACAGCAGATTTAAATCATCAAATCTGAAATTCAGATTATTAAGGGCATCATCATCGGTATTTCATGACAGAACTATACTAAATTCAGATAAGTCATCTCCACTTATCATGCTTCCACACATATTTTAGATTTGGGATCTCCAAATTCTAACATGGTATCAAAGCCAATTTCTAATAAGCATTCTGCTGTGATATAACAATGAGACCACTATAATAGTAAATTGGTGATCTACAATATCAGTAGAGGGACTTCAAATCCAATCGTCCACATTTCTGCTCACTCCATGGCATTCAGCTGTCAATAGATACATAGTGACATAGTCTTAGTAAGCTACCAAAACATTGGATTGATTTTTTGAAAAACAATGTACAATAAACAAATATGTAAGTGCAAAGTTCAATGAAACCAAGAACCTCAGCAGTAACAATAATTATTACCACACTTTAATAAATAACATGTAGGATCCCAGCATTGAATAAAGAAATATAGCAAGAGAGCATAGTTATCAGAAGAAACAAAAAGACGGAAAAGAAAATAAACTGCTAACCTGAGGGTTCCGAGAGACCCAATACATGTCCCCATCATAGTCACCCCCAGCTATTTCATCAGCCACTGATCTTGGCCCCTTAGTAGAAAAGAATATGCCATATTTTGAATCACCAACAACATCCTCTAGGGTCTTCACATAGGTTGCATTTAAAATGTGAATATCACCAAAGTGACATCCAGGATTTCTGTAGACAAGGACCCTTCCAGAAATTTGTCCATTTTCACTACATGTAGCAAAACATTATACGAGCATATAAAAATGGAATTTTGAGCAAGGGAATTTTCATTTCTGATCTCAGAAGGATACAAAATGCTAGAACACAAACTACACCAAATTAATCTACTCAACAGAACTGGACACAATTGCTCATACAGTTGAGCATGTCAAATAACTTAATGAATACAGATTCCCTTTTTTAACACAACCTGCTTCAATGCATATTTCTCATTTGAGGCAGAATCCTTAGGCACCTGGTGTCAACATTACACATTTGACACCCCTCAGTAACTGTTACTAGAAATTGATTTTTGACAAACAAAACAGCAGATGTATTGAAACTCTCTACTCTAAGCCCGTTAAATTTAGAATTTTTAGCAACTTGATCATCAGTGAGCTTGTGTATTTCTTTAAACATACTTTATTTTTATTTTAGAACCAATATCAAATGACAACTAATTGAGCTGAAATTTAGAGACTATGATCTTTGGATATATCATAAAATCCTTTAGAGGGTTGAAAACCGAACACCAGAAAAAGTAGTTGATAGCGAGCAAGTGGCAACTTCAACTCTGACAAAAGGTGTCAATGGATCATAAGCTTTTTCCCCTACTCTCATTGGATGACCCCTGTTCAATGCCCAAAGAAAGCCACAAGTGTAGCAACCAACCCCCTTGAGAGCTTGTCCACAATTAGTCTCATGAGAAAGGGGTACAGCTAGATCTTCTTCTAATAGTAAACCCCTCAAAACCTTACAAACTCCACACATCCGATGTGGGATTAGAGTGTTACAACCTTTCCCTCAAATCATCAATGTCCTTGGTAGGGACCAAAGATCCTTCTTAGCCGATGTGCAATTGCAGAGACGACTCAGAGGGTTCTTTGAGTGGTTTGCAGATATTGCTGTGTAATGTATAGCACTTATTTCCTCACGCTTCCAGTGGGTTGCACTTTGAAACTGTTTGTAAGAACCAAACAAGCAAATAGCCTGGCAACCAAGCCACCTTGTGTGCTTGGTCCTCATGCCCAATAAAAAAGAGGGAAGATCTCTTGTTCCACTCAAAACCTTACACAATCTAAACTCCAACTCCACCCATATCCAATGTGGGAAAGGCGTATTATAGCCAACCTCAAAATTAAATGGTCAATGACGAGATAGAAGTCATGTCAATAGAGGGAACACACACAGTACAAATGCGTATTCTAGGATGAGGGGCTGACCAAGCACTAGAGCTAAAAGGAATAAAAATAAAGGGGAACCAGTCATGTGATGCATTTAATGCAAGGCGTGGAAGGATCCCAGTTAAGATCTTAAAAGACTAGTCCAGTGCAACTGCAATCCCATCAACTAAACCAACTCCCCAAAAAAAAACCCCAAAGAGAGAGAAACTAAACAGAACAAAAGAAATAAAAGAAACACGGACGAAAACCAAAGTTATGTCATCCTCCATAATTACCCACCACCAGCTTGATCTGACACAGAATCATCAGCAAGCACTAGATACCTGGAGTTGATGCGAAGCATTTAGTGCAAGGCATGGAAGGATCCCAGTTAAGATCTTAAAAGACTAGTCAAGTGCAACTGCAATCCCATCAACTAAACCAACTCCCCAACTTCCCAAAAAAAGAACCCCAAAGAGAGAGAAACTAAACAGAACAAAAGAAACAAGAGAAACATGGATGAAAACCAAAGTGATGTCATCCGCCATAATTACCCACTGCCAGCTTGATCTGACACAGAATCATCAGCAAGCACTAAATACCTGGCATTTTCAGTAAATAAATGCACAAAAACATATGCAATGATAAATATATAAAAAGTGTTTGTAAAGATTCATCTCTTGCAAGACAGCGAGGAAAGAGTGGCCAGATGCATGAGACTCCTGCATTAAAAGGTCTAGGAAACGCCAATGATGCACATTAAGTTCAAAGTACCAGATAATGGAATGGATGTCGGGCAGCTTTATGCCCCCAAGATGATATGATTCTAGTTATTGCAATGAACTATCCAGAACAATAGACAATTTAACAGTGCAGGAGATTTCATGTCTTCAAGTAATAGATGGTCCATCAGAAATCAATTGCAGCATAAACTAAAGATCCATACAGAAAAATGCAAACTTCATCACTGTTCAGAGTCGCAGTAGGATCGGCTGTGCCCATTAAATAGAAGCTATCCGCAACGGGAAGTTTTCCTAGTTTTAGGCCCTTCCTCTCCTCCTTCGCAAAGAAAGATAAGCGATACTGCAGGAAGGGTTCATCAAGCGGAATGCCAGACAAAATCATCCTTCCAACGGTAAAATCATCATCAATTTCACTGTGCTCAACAGCAACTGCACAGTCATAAAAGGAGAAAAAGGTTTTAAAATCTCCTAATCACAGTGATAACGGACAGGATTTAATCAAAGTCAGTTTGAACAGAAAACAGAGAAGAAAAATAAGACTGAAGAAGATCTTGCATTGAAAATAAGTCAATGAAATTACGTTTTACTGCTGCCCGCTTATCAGATAGAACACCTTGAGCATCCATGAGAGAATTCCACAATATATTCACGAAAAAATCTTCTGGGACACCTCCATAGTTCAGAAGTGCAATCAAATTCTTTGATAGACGTGTTTTCTTCGGTTTATTGCTAAAAGCCAGAAAAAAAGAATCCCAAATTTAGGAAGATAAGGGTAATAAAACCCCTGTCAAACCTCACAGAATTGAATTTCCAACCTAAACATGTGTAGTGATTAGGGAATTAATCAAACCAGGGATAACTGTCAGAACTTTTAGTAGTATCATGCAATGGTTAGGAATTGATCTTATCACACTGCTACAGTCTCGTTATATACTGAGTATATTATTTTTTATACATTTAAATTACTGAGGAGATGCAAAGAAATTGTCAATGAAGAAATGCAAGAGATCTCAAAATGTCATACATAACAACTAGCCATGAATCGTTGAACTGTGTAGTGCAGGAAACAAGCACATCTATCACAGACGTATTCTATTTTGCCTCACTTCTTTCTACCATAAAACCAGAACCATAAAAGCCGAATTGGAGTGTACAGTATGCACTTTCCCAAGAATGGCCATTGCTTTTGTTATCAGACAGAATGCACTAGCATATCCCATGGATTTATCCTTCCTATTCCACATCATTTCTTATTACCACATTCTCATGGTTTCATTATATAATACTGAAAGGAAAAGCGAGTGCATGACCATGTCATACCAGTACTATTCCAAATTTCCTTCATTGTTCATGGCAGCTCAGCTCCAATATTTGTGCCATCTTGCCATACATGTTAACACATAACATAGGATTTCTTATGACATTCTCTTGTTTGTGAATCTCTGTAAAATACAGTATATTGCTGAATGCACCAAATTTTAATTACTTCTCATATATTAAACATTCAATTTTCAACAAATAAATTTTAGTTATATCATATAATTAACTAATTCATTAAAAATTAATTTGTTGACAATGGAACCATAACAACGGTACATTATACGTAATATAAGGTTAAATATATTTGGTAATCACCATTAGAATCTATCATCCATTTTTGTTGACTAAATAATTCAGAAAAAGTGATGCACCACTTTATCACCCTCTCAATTTCTTCCATCGTTCAATCTACTAAGCACGTCCATTTCTTCCAGTATCCCTCTTTGGTAAGGCCAGAGATACAACAAAGGGTGCATGATTCTCATGACTAAGTGCTATAAATTGCTTAACAACTACTGAGTTCATTCTGCAATTTGGCAAATTTATTTCTTTCCTTCAAATTTGACAAGTAATGATTATCTAAATCGAGTCACAATGAGATAAATCATTTGCAAAACAAAGTTAGCACTATAAGAGGATCCCGAAGTTTCACTTGCTTGTGTGTCTGTCTGCTAGCATTTATGTGCATTTCCCACGAATTGTGTTGTTTGATATGAATTGTCCTTTAAAACATATTTTCCGGGAATCTCTGACATTAATAAGGCTTTATAGCAATAGAATATTGTTGGAAAAAGAAAGAGGAGACATGCAAACTATGTTTATTTAACAATACCTGACAGTGTCAAATTTGCACCGCCCATATCATATTTTCAGTAAGATGGAGAGAAAGAAAACCTGAGGCTTTTCAGAGTGAAATGTCTCAATTTCAAGTTCTAAGTAATTTGTAACTCATCATTTTCTTTTAGTTTAGATAAAGAGACATTTCTAATGAGAATTACCTAGTCAGGGAATAAGGGAATTGTTTAGCTATAGAATCCTTTGACTGCTATCTGGCATACTTAGGCACAAAGCAATGATTGGGCTCCAACAATCAGTCATGGATTCAAGGAACTTTAGGATTGGATTGAAGTATTTGTTATACTTTTGGTAGGACCTTTCTCCAATTTCTCATTCCATTTTATTGGATTTATCACTTTTTCAGTTTACAATATTTTTTTTGTAATCAAGATGCCCACTTCACACCCATAAAAGGAACTAGATTTCTAACTAATTTTTCTTTTACAAAAAGGCAAAAAACAAAAGAACCTAAACCCAGCTATTGGAAGAAAGTTTAAAAACAGCTGCGCAATTAACATAAGTAGACTCCACCTAAATTAAGGGCCCATTACCCATGCAATGGTTGGGTTCTTGTTATCAGTAAATTGTTTTTCAATTTACTAATCATAGCACGCATGGAAACAGAAAAAAAAGCTGTCAAAAGCCATTACACATTGCTAATCCAAAGATGTTGGTCTTAATGGTGAAATCCAGGATTTCCAAATTAAGCTTTGAAGCTGTAGAGGAGGAATTCACAGTTTCAACCACACGTGATTTTGACAACAATATTAATATTTTTTTGGCAACAATAATAATAGTAATTTAATAAGGTTACAAAACCCACTAAATTGTTTGACCTATCTGAATCATCTTCCACCATTGATAAGAATTTCATCTCGCAGACATGATAAATTACAAGTAGAGAGTAAGATAATCAATCTACTTACACTTGATTCATCGATCATGTTGCAGCAAGACAGGCCAAAAAAACCTGTCAAACAGACATACCTTGTACCAACAATCTCAAATGAATTCACAATTGGAGCACCGGAATGCTTCAGGTCTGCCTCAACTTTTACCATTGATGGTCGAATTTGGATGGTCATTGGAGGAAGCTAGAATGTGACATAGAAAAACTTGTGAAATAGAATGATATTGATTGTACAACTTCTCAAAATGGAAATCATTGTGGAAGACTGATGTAGATATATCATCAATACCCTACTATGAATTTCATGATAGCCAACATCAAATAAAACGTTCTATTTCCATATTATCTACATCTTCATGAAAGCCACTTAAGGTGAAAAGGATTGTCTAATCTCCAATTAAAGAAAAGAATGAAAGAAAGAGGATATGTGAAAGATAAACACACAGTAGCACTTAACTGTATCTTTGCAAGAGTAGCATTCAACTCCATGATTATTTCAGCACATTATTGAACTTTTGCTATGTATTAGTAAGATAAACTCTAGCTTTAGTTAAGTTCATAAGAAAAACATCAAGAGTATGACTTTGGTGCAAACCAACTGAAGTACAAGCCAAAACAAAATACAATCGCTTATATTGATCTCAGAACTTCAAAGACTATGAACCAACATGTAATTCACCAACCAAATAAAGAAAAGAAATAACCTGCAGCATTCCCTTGAAGACTCCACATGCACTGTAATACCCCAAACCCTTATTTGGATGATTTTGATATTAGTTGTGATTTTTGGATTAATTGGATGTATTTTGAAGTAATTATATTGTGAAATTTTGAAGAATATTTAGTTTAATGACGCAGTGCCTAATGCACACCCGGGGGGCTGATTCCAAATTATCAACGCCCGATGTGCGCTCAAGCGTCAATTCCAGAAGGTTGGGCACCTGAGCCGCACTCAATCGCCGGTTGGGTATAAAAGGCACGTGTGGGTTGGACTTCATCATTCCACGCAAGGAGAGAGGAGAGAGAGAGCACGGGAGGAAGAGAGAGAAGGAATCGTTCAGGTTATTCGGAGCATTCTTTCATTAGATATGCTTGGTATAAGGTCGAATTAAGTATCTTCTAACCCTATCATTTATTTGATTTTGCAGCTGATAAAGTTTTGTTTCGATTTGGAGGTTTTAAGTCTGTGAGTGCAGTTTTAACTAGCTTGTTTGTTCTCGTTGTACATGCATGATAGTTTTACCAGTTGCTTGAGGGATTTGTTCTGTTTTTGTTATTATTTGAAGATTTTGTGATTTTTTAAAAAAAATAGATAAATGTCAAACACCGTGTATTTTTATATCTATATATTTGTATGAAAATAAGTATGAAATGTTGCATTTGCCGTGCATTTTCACATGCATGGGCTGGGATTGTGGTCACTACCCTTGGATTTGTTATTGAATATTCTGGGTAGCTCCTGACGGGGAGATTTGTTATTGAAAATCCCTTTCTACTGACAAGAAATGCTTGGATGTAGTGACCTACCCATTTGGATATTTAATTGGAGTTTATAATATACTCAGACAACCTAATATATCTGACAAACCTAAGGATCGCACTTAAAGCAGCGAGTGGCAAAACATAGTGAGCAACTTACATATAGGAGACAGGGCATATAGGTGGCCTAGCATGCTGGCATAAACAGCATTTGATTTGACTTTAGGTTATCGGGAGTATGTGTACCAATTCATTAAATTAGTTTTTAAATAACTGAAACTCAAATTTGGTACATAATTTGCATTTCTGCATGTATTTGTATTTGGATTTGGATTTTGCATACACCAATTTTGCCAATAGATCGGTTTTGGTATGTCACGTATATTTGATTTTGATTATATGTTTTGATATGAATTTTGGATTATCTGCTTATGGTGCTACTTCGGCTTCTACGCACGCGACTAAATCATCTAGTTATTGGATTCTATCCCGCATCATAATTTGATCAGGCATTGGATTGGACATGGATTGAATTTCTGATTTGATATATGGATCACTTTTGATATATATATACACACACACGTTTCGAGATGACTATTTTCTAATTAGATATTTGTTTTAGATTTGAAATATGATTTGAGTACGATATTACCATTAGTTTTGATATTGGATTTTGTCTTAGATTTGATGATTGGATTTTGATATTAGCGATTTGGATTTATATCTGCCATCTAATTTGACATTTATTCTTGGACCCTCCATTTGATTTATTGGACAAATTTGTTTTCATATATGATACTTGCTGAGTTTTATACTCATGTTTTGTGTTTTATCTCTTTAGAGTAGAGAGCTCGGATTCATTGTAAGAGAAAAACGAGATTTGACACAGTATCGTATTTTCTAGTGAGTATTATATCTGTTTAGATATAGATGGATTTCGTTTGGGCTGTCTTTGGATTTTGAAATCAGCCAAATGTAGGCCCTTGGACCGTGTATTGAGGATGTATAGATTTATTTTATTATGAGGATGAGCCGTTGTTGGCTTTTGGATTTTCCCTTTACAACTGTTTGGAGCAGGTCATTTTGTATTGTCTGGATGGTTGTCCAATGATATCTTGTGCGGGTTATGTTTGGATCCTATGCACATTCGGTTTGTCACACCTGATTTGAAATTAATTTATTTATTATTTGAAATTTAATTGCTTAATTGTTTGATTTTCTTATTCCGTGTTCGTGGCATGCACAGCACACACCAACAAGATTTTAAGAAAAGCATCGACAGATAACTTAAGAGCTTGACACCACTTTCCCCATAAAGAGGCTATAGGCCTTTATGCCCATTTCAAAAGTAAACAGTAGTAGTCCCTAAATTTCACAATAGCATAATACCCACAAATACCAAGCCACTTGCTTCCTAATTCATCTATTAGATGCTCCACATTTTTAAAAAATTACATAGAATATGAGGGAGTTTAAGGAATACTCACAAAATGAGAAGAAAATATGGAGAGTAGTTTTAATTAAGATGCACGAAGGAGATGGTTTTTTTCTCCATAAGAAGATACAACATTGTTTATCTACCCTTTTAGATGATTAAAATGGTTTGATCACCATTGCAGTGGCCGTCAGCGACAAAGGAAGAACGTTATCGAAGTTCATCTCTATGAAGTCATAAGGAAACCTAATCCTAACGGAATGTAAAGCAAGGGTTGAGAAAAGATAAGAAGAGATAACAAAAGAACATTGTTTTCCTTTCCTTTATTTCATCAATAATTATTAAAGAAATGAGTCAGTCTTCTAATTGTTTCTTCCTCTTCGTCCAAATTCTACCAAATATGTAGGATAGAAAAATGTGGCCTTGTATGAACTTGTCTCGTATTTTAAACCAAACATTGGAAGGGGCTTCTTTCTTTTCTTTCAAACCCAACCCGAGTGTAACTAGCGAAGTAATTCTTTCTACTTCCATTTATTCCAGAAACAAACAAATGGGTTCACAAGGGACCGCCACAGACAAAACAGAATAGAGAAACATTGACTTTTCACACACTCCCCTATGCATCATGTGGTGAACAATCTGAAACTGATCCATCACCCCTAAGAAATCACATAAACTTTAGAAGCCAAAGGGATATGGGAGAACCTTAAACTCAAGAATGTGATAGGGCATGGGAGGAAGACAGAGGAGAAATTTAGGACAAAGAAACAGATGACAGAGAGGGAGATATAGATGGAGATGGGAAATTAAAGGTTTCAGAAAATGAGACACTCACATATTGGGATCTGGAGAGGGTAGAGCATGCATAGTGTTATCCCTATATTGCAACGAGGCAATTTTAAATTAGGGAAATCTGAGAAATCAATTAAGGGGAGAGAGAAATACTCAAGTATTCCATAATCAAAACAATAATCCTCAATAGGCTTCATAGATATTACACTTTTATAGATATCAAACTAGAGTTTTTCTAGGTACCAAAAATCCAACAAAAATGTAGTCCTAAGGTTGATAAAAAAACACAGAGATAGTAAAAACTTAATAGAAATCTCATAAATAGTAACTCTACTCCCAGAAAAAATAAAGCATTAAAGAACCTTCAAAAAGACAAAAATAATTACAGAACAAGATTATAACCAAGAAAATCTCTAAACTTCAGTTGCATAAGCAATCCTCATCAGAATAAGAACCACATCAAAGGTTGTCCAAGTAACCCCCCCTTTTGAGGATGGTGGGATGGCCTATTTGCCCCATCCTAAATGTAAGACCAAGTCACATATAACACAGAAACACACTTAACAATTGCGTTGTCAGTGGATCAACAACATATTTGTAAACTTAAAACCAATATCCTTAATTAGCCGCTATTTATTCCATATTGATCAGTTAGAAAGCAAATAGAATTGAACACCAACAAATGTCCAAGCATCAATTGCTCATCCAAAATTCTTGATTGCAATGTCTTTCAAGAAAAATCTGAAAACATGAAAAATTCTAGCAACATGAATTGGCAATACAAAAAGTTAAGCCATACCTTTCTATTGACAAGAACAGTACCCTTGATAGCTCGACCATCATGGAACATACGGAACTGTATCAACATAGGCTAGAACAATATGGGAAATGAGAATGAAATAGAAAAAAGAGACATATTATATCAACTGAATGGAAAAGTCAATATTATGCACTATTATAAAGAGGATAGGAAGCAAGCGATGTAACAGAATAGACATACTGGTTCATAAGGGCCTGATTTGCTCAATTCTGGAAATTTCTCCCCCAGTTGGACCACATTAGAATATCTCTAAAGAAGACCAAAATAAAAATACGCATCATGCATGGATATGAATAACTATGACAAACATTAGACACTCCTGAACTATGATTTTTCCTAGTAGTTGGCAGAGAAAATGAGTCGAAATCCATAGGAATATGGTGTTTCAAAAATTAATAAAAAAAATAAAACCAACCATGATCCAACAAGTAGACATAACAGACATTAACTAATTCAATGTGTAGCTTTACCAACTGCTTATATTCAGGTTTTGGCGTTTTGCTATGAAGATGCACTACTGACAGTGTTGCTATAAACCAATTTTTAGATACAACAAAATTCATGCTGCTTTCACATTAACCACACAATTGCAGCTGGGACTATTATCCGACATTATCCCTTTTTCCTTTGATGAAACCTTCGCCAACGCAAAAGTTGATTAGACTTAAATGGAGCCAACAGTAACCAGAAAATGCTGATCAGAGGCCAGGCAGCATTTTCTGAACAGTATGACAACTTTCCACTTCACTCTTTTGACATGTGAACTGGAATTTAACTTAGTCTATATTCAATAGTTTCCTTATACAAAATGTATGTTGCTGACACGGCAAGCTTCACAAATTGCTTAAATGCAATTTTTGGACAGGTGAACTATCCTCATACATACACAAACATCAATATGTAGCAGAACTATAATATGTGATTTGTAGAAAATCATTGGAATCAATACCAATTTGGTCCACCCTCTATCCTTTACATAATGTCAAAAATGCATGGCTTATCAATTTTCGATCCATAAGGTCTATTGAGTATTTGACCACTATGTGACATGGACATTGAGGATATTCCAAAATTAGAGAGACTTTATTTTATTTGGTTTTGATTATTAATTTGTAATATTTTTGAGATTTTAAAAATTTTATAATTTTGATAGCTACATAATATTTTAAGAATGTTATATTTTATTTTATTATTTTTTTATTTCAAATTGTCATTAATTAGCAAATTATATTTATTTTCTAGTTAACCTAATAATAAAAAGTATTTATATAAAAACCCTAACTCTATTGTAGAAGGATTTATTGATGAAATTAAATTGATATTGAAAGCTGTGATTGTCCTTCTCACTCTAAAAATCTCTATTTTTCTTTTCTCTATTCCCTTCTCATGTTTCTTCCCCTTCCTCCAATCTCTTCTTCTTTCCTTCTCTTATTTTCCTTTCTTCGCATCAAATTTGGTATCAAAAGCTAAACCTTCAATTTTTTTCTATACTCTGTAAAATCCTTACCACAAAGCCAACACCATTAACATCACCATCTAATCCTCATCCCACCACTGTCCTATATTGTCCTTCTTTTCAGATAGGATTGCTTTCCCGAGCTTCATCATTTCCTCTAACATCACTGCTAATCTTGCAAAAATCTAGGCAATCATAGATTGGCATAAACCCAAATCCACCTACGAAATTTGAAATTTTCATAGCTTAACTACTTTTTATTGTTGTTTTATTAAGAGGTTTTAGCACAATTATGGCTCCTCTCACTAAATGTACAAAGAAAAGTGAATTCAATTGATCTCCTGACACTGGTAAATCTTTTAAGAGTATAAAAGAGAGGATGGCGACAGCCCTGTCATTCGGCTCCCTAACTTCTCTAAGATGTTTGAGGCGGAGTTGAATGAATCAAGTGTAAGAATAAGATGAGTTCTTAGCCAAGAACGCCATCAAATTGTCTACTTTAATAAAAAGTTAAATAATACCAAATGTCTACTTTAATAAAAAGATAGATGATACCAAGTGTCTACTTAAATAAAAAGTTAAATGATACCAAGTAACGGTACTCTACTTAAAATAAGGAACTATATTATGAGTTTATTATTTACTCTGACCGTAAAACTCTTCACTTTTTAACTCCCCAAAGAAATTGAATCATAGACATAGTCGATGCGCTGAATATTTACAAGCCTATTCTTTCATTTTGAAATATAAGAAATGAGTCGAGAACCAAACGATAGATACCTTGAGCCGTTGAGTGTCATTATATGTTGTTCAAGTTAAGATCGTTAGATTTGAAAGACTCAAAGAAGAATACAAACCTTGTCCTAAATTAAGTAAGATTTTTCTGGCTTTACAAAACAGACAGTAGGACATCATAAAGTGTTTTTGCATTCAGGATGGCTATTTATTTCGAATCAATAAACTTTGCATCCCTAGGACATCTATTCGAGATTTCATGATCTGGAAAGTTCATGTTGATGGCCTATTGGCCATTTTGGACGTGATTAAATAATAGAAATGGTTGAGCAACACTTTTATTGGCTCTATTTGAAGAAAAATGTGGCTAAAATAGTTAGTACTTGTTGAACATATCAACTAGCGAAACATAATAAGCAAAATACTGGCTTCTATACCCCCTTTTTCTATACTTAGTTGCTCTTGTCTTGGCAGAACTGTCTTGGCAGAACGTGAATATGAACTTTCTAGGACTCCTACGTACCTCTAAGAAGTATGACTCCATTTTTGTTGTTGCGGATTGTTTTTCTAAAATGGCCTACTTTATTCATTATAGTAAAACTTATAATACTTCTTAGGTTGATAGACTTTATTTTAATAAGATTGTTAAGTTATATGGTCTTCCTAAAATTATTATCTTTAATAGAGACGTTTGTTTTACCAGTTACTTTTGGAGAATCTTGCGGCACATGGTTGGCATCAAACTAAAATTTTTCACAGCCTGCCAATCTCAAACAAACAGTCTAATTGAAGTTGTCAATCGGAGTTTAAAAAACTTATTAAGATGTTTGGTTCAAGAAAATTTTTGGAACTAGGACTTAATTCTTCCTATTGCCCAACTTACATATAATAGCTCCGTCAATAGATCTATATGCATAAGTCCATTTGAGGTTGTACACGATTATAAACCTAAAAAATCTTTAGACATTATACCGATATCCCCACATGTTACTGTATCCATGTTGGCTAAAACTTTTGCACATCACCTTCATAACTTACATATCGATATTAATAAATAACTAGAAACAAGTGATGCATCATATAAATTTCAAGTTGGTATACATAAAAGACATGTTGAATTTAACGTTAAAGACTATGTTATGGTTCGAATTAAATCAGAGTGGCATCCACATGGGTCTATTTCTAAATTGCAGGCATATAGTG
>JAOVVI020002475.1:2165-16054 GCA_028571085.2 Nepenthes alata | reverse complement strand
TTAATTCTTATTTAACTTATATTTGGATTCTCATTGACGGTGAGCCTTGATGCAATGATGAAGCTACTCCATTGTGATCCAAAGGTCACAGAGATCAAATGTGGTTCAAACCACAGAAGCAGCATCCCTACAATACGAAAATAAGGTTGTGAGATCTAACTTATCTCAAATCCCATGATATGGGAGCATCATGTATTGGGCTTTCCCTTTACATTCGGCTTCTATTTAAAAATCTTGCCACATCATTCCGCTATTTTTAATTGATTTAATATATATATACTGTGGATAGATGGACTAAAATATTTTCTTCATGGGGTTATTATGTTTAACTTTTTGTAGTACCAAACCTCAAATGGCTATGAATAACACAAGAAAATTTAGGGCATGTTAGCAAGTTGACAAATACAATAAGAGCCTTGCGCCTTATTGTGAAAGGCCCAACAGGTCATATTCCATGTTTGAACAAAACCTATGTTGTGGGAAAATTTCAGAATCTAGGATTTAGAATTTTTGTTCATGATCTAGAGTTTAAGCTAATTAGGGTCAGACTTGCACTATACTTCTAGTAGTAATCTTCTATATTGTCAGTTTTTGAAAGTCGATTTCTGTTGGCTTTGAATTTATCCCAAATGCGAGGACTATATCCTGCATTGCTCACTTCATTTTATTGGACTAGTTGACGGCAACAGGCCTAATGGTGATATCAAAGGGAAACCGATTGGTAGTTATGAGCTTACAGGGTACTTTGGTTGAGGATCCCAAGCTCCCAACACCACTACAAAACCTTGCTGGCAGTATAAGACTCTATGTAAGCTGCTTTCAGGGAAAGGATCGTGACAAGAATTGATATACGATTCTCAAACCTAACACTCCATCCGAACCATTTGCAAAAGGTGTCCGACACAAGTACTTAAATTAGAAATAGTCAAGTACTATAACAGTTTTTCATGCTAGACCACTTCATTTACATCTAGGTTGAAGTGTCGCTATGGCCTCAACCTTATGTTGTTTGCAGAAAATTTCTATGGAAAGGGATATAGAAACCCAGTAATAGAGCACTTGTGGCATTGGAAAATGTATGTTTCCCTAAGAAGGAAGGAGGCTAGAAGCATGAAAAAGCTACATCGGGAATACAGTTTCTATATCGGGAATACAGTTTCTATATTCAAGCAAATCAGGGCTATTTCCTCTAATAAGGGATCACTAACTCACTATGGATCAAGTGGTTGTATGTATCTTTTACTCAGAAGGGCACAGCATTACGAGCTGCAGAAATCACAAGACTCATAGGCAAGGAAAAGTTACCCAAGGTTAGATATGAGCAGCTAACATTTTGGATCATAGAAAAGTCGGGTTGTACTGAGCTTAATGCCGGTGCTATTCAAGGAAAATTCAGTAATTCAGTTGTCTAAGCTCTATTAAGAATGCGTAAGCCTCCTGTTCGCTGGAAGTAAAGGGTTTGTAGCAAATTGAGTATTCCAAAGCATTCAATGATCAAAAGTTTGGACGCTCATCAGAAGCATCAAACTCAGGAAAAGTTAATGCAATTGCAGAAAATTCCATACAATGTGTTCTGTGTAATGGAGGAGATGGAAGTAATGGATCCGTTCTATTATGTTCATATTCTCCAGAAATCTGGGCTGCTGTTTTGCAATGGCTGGGATTTAATAGACAAATTCAAAATTGGCAGTTGGGATTGCACTGGGTTTTCAGATCTAGCAGGAAGAAATGTATGAGACCACCTGCCAAAAGGGCTGCATTTGCCGCCACTGTATATCACCAATGGTTGCTATGATCTTCCAGACCAGAGCATCTTCTCAACAAGCCATTATTAGAAGTATTAATACAGAAGTCTTAGTTATAATCATCAGCCAGACTTACCCCAAAAAAAAAAAAAAAATCATCAGCCATAATTTTCAAACTTTGAGGATAGGCATGTCGTGAGTAATAGAGAAATTAAGACAATAATATATACATATACAAGATAACAAATTTACGTGGTTCAATCTCAGATAAAATCTACGTCCAAGGGCACAAAATAAAGTGGTTTCATTATATTTAAAAGAATACAGCTGATGAAAATAACACGGTCACATTCGTTTTACTAAAAATACTCGGTTTTTTAGTAAATACCCAAACTACCTAATATTTGGAAACACTAAAACAGTGAACTACCCGAGCTGCTCTGGCAGATTGTGTTTAATGCACTCGACTAGGTGTTTGATGGTACTTTACCCCCTTGCACACTCCTTTGTGTATAGATACAAATTTCATCTACTAGTTAATACAAATGTATGACTTCTAGGTGTATTAAATAGGGCATTAGCCTTAGCGCATGGTGCATTCTCTTGTCATAAGAACCATCTTGAATGCTCCTCAATCCCCACGGTAATAATCAACACATTGCTATCTTCCAATGATCAATAATAGTAACAGTCCTCCGTAGGGAGCATTAAACAGGGCACATGAAAGAGTCACCTGGATGAATCTCCTTAATCAGGAATAGGCTTAATGGATTCACAAGGCAGTGGATTAGTGGTTTGTAAGTCTGTACTGATCATGGACAATATTCAACCAAAGCATTGCTTGGGGTATTAGTAGCAACATTGGAAGATCAATGATAAAAATATTGATCGTGTTTGCTAACCCAAAAAGGAAAATCCCATATTGTAACCTATAGGTTATCATGGAGAAATTTTACCATTGTTCCAATGCTTATAGCTTCTAAGTAATTATTTATTTTCAGATAAAGGAGATTTACAGCCAGCATAGGTATAACACAGAATTTAAAGAACAACAAAAACATGCTTAAACAAAGAACAAATCAATTACAAAAGTCCAGTAACAAAAAAACAGTAGTCAAATATGGATTAACGGCCCAAACCTCATGTTTGTCGATATGAAACTGCTCTGGAGGCAAACAGAAGAAATCAGCATCAGCACGCATTGGCCAGCTTAGCTTAAAACAATCAACTGACCTACAAGTTCACAGAAAGATGAATTAATAACTTTAATGAATTTGAAATCATTAGGTCACCGTAAAGTTAACATGATACCAAAAATATTCATTTAAATCATCATAGTTCCTCCACTGGGAATGCTTTCTTTTTCCATCTTTATTTCTTTTAGCTTCCTGAAAACCATAAGATTTCAAAAACAATAGTAAGAATTGTCCCAACAGGGAGCAAGGAAAGAGCGCCCATAGAACCAAAGAAGAAAGTTGGCACAATACCCTTGCTATCGTTTCATAGATTGGAGTTACTACTTTCCTCAAGAAAGCCTCTTCTTCACCACCATAAGCAGGCTTTATATTCTCACCAGTCCTGGGACTAACACTCCCAGCCAGCATTCCATATAATTCAAATGCCATCTATTCATGTTGAATATTTTAAAATAAAATAATAATTATGCAGTGTGGCTTAAGTGTGTAGGAAATTTAAAATCAAGGATTCTCCATAAATAAACGTTGATGACCTTGAAAATTTTAAATTCAACAAAGCATGCAAAGAGCTTATTGCATTTGAGAATCTCAAATTAAATAGGTGAGAGAAATAATCAGGTGCATACATGGTGATATATGTAGCAGAGGCATTCAGGCATAAATCTCAAATTTGCAGCTTCGCCCCATATTAGAAGATAAAGACCCGTATAAAGTAACTTTCGCTGCTGCACTTCTTGCTGAATAGTTGGCAACCTGCCAATCATGATCAATTAAGAAACATAGAAGCAGAAAATAGAAAAGGATAAGCAATAATCAATAGAAGATCAGCATCATAACATTCAAAAGCAAGTAGGAAAGAATTCCCTGAGAATTTAAGAGCACTAGTTTAACAGCCAACCTCCACCAACCAAAAAGTGAAAATATTGAAAAGGGGGGCCAAATGTTTAACCCATCAAATACCAAAAAAAAAAAAAAGGAATTTAGAGAGGCATTGTTTGAAGATTGGCAGGCCTCACCAGAGGCTACTCTTGCGACCCAAATACTTGCACCATTTTTTGTAGTTTTTGAATATCTTCCTCATAACTTCAGTTACTGCAGAGTCAGCCAACTAAACAGGAAAAATACATTAAGAATGTGGTGCAAAATCACAGCGATCAATACATGAAAATGAATTAAGGAATTGCAATCAGAAAATAACCATCCACCTTAGGTTGCTGATCAGGCTTGGGAAACTGCCGTATGTGCACATTTGCCAGCAGTAAAATCAAGTGCTCCCTTTGGTTTGCTACATTATGTTTCTGGGTTATAAAAAACACAGACATCAAGATAAAAATAACCAAGTGATCAACAATAAATAATCATGATACCTGAAAGCCAAACATGGCCTGAAGCCAGTCTAAAATGTCTTCATCTACTCTCTTCTTATGATCCTTTGGCCATGGAAGTCCTCTCGTGTTACGAAGTGCCATTACAGAAGCCTGAATCTGTAATTAAACAGCCACCCAAAGCAATTTTAACATTATAGAAACTAACTATAAATTACAACACCAGAGACAGAGAGACCAAAAACATAGAGAGGCAGAGAATGAACAAGAAGGATCTAACCTCAGGATATCTCATAATAGCCTGATTTGAGCTCTCCGGATCAAGAGGAAGAATGTTATATGCAACATAAACCTCTGTCTTTTCAGCAACCTCTGCCTGAGTTTCCAAAATCTGCATAGACAAAGGCAAATGCCATTTCGAATTTCTGAACTGGGATTCACTAGCCACACAGTATAGTCCTTCAAAGCGGAAACTTAAAAGACTAATATCAGTTCAAAGTCTTAATCAGAAATGTAAATTTCACCTCATCAGCAACATCAACATCTTCAATCTTATTGACAGCCATCAAAACGTCAAACAAAACCGCAGCAGTTTGATATGCCTTTGTAAGCTGGGCACTGAATAAGGATATAAGATTATAACTAAAAGAAAGAAACTCACAAACTTAACACACCCACATCCCACCACCGAAAAAAGGATGTAAAAACAAAGCTGCAATCTTGAAGAGAATCACAACATCTGTGTTCCACAAACATACCGATCAGCTTTATCAGCAGCATCCCTCAAGGCTTGAATATACTTCTTATAGTAATGACGATAAAAACTTTGCATTTCACGGGCATCACTTTTTTCCCTTCCCGCTAATGTTGTCTGATTTTCCTAAAGTATACATTAAAAATACTATTACGAAGCTTACATAAAAAATATTATTTCAAAAATCTTTAAATAACAAACTTATGGTTACAAAGTAAATCATAACACAACAATAAGATTATTCTATTATGACCAAAATATTAAGTTTAAACCATAAAAATAATTTCTCTATAATACAATGATAAAGTTGCCTATAACTTACCCTCTATAGAAACCCAACATGTAAAAACCTTATGAATTAGGTCACCTTTTGAGTTTGTGTGGCACAAATGGCAATGGAAATGGAGAGTTATCTCATTCCCATGACATTCCTTCTGTACAAACTAAATAAAAATGTGGGTTAGGCATTTGAAAAAAGATAAAAATTGCTCCATTATGATTCAAGAGACCAGAGTACAAATACAAACGAAACCTAGTTACAAAACAAGAATATCAATTTGTTCATCCTCCAATGGTCTGCACTGCAGGAGCCTCATACAATAGAGTTCCCTTTCTCACCTCAATGGGAGAGGGACATAAGGCTCGGAAACCCATCCCACTCCTGGAACAAATCACTGAGCACTAAGTTATTGGCCCATGCAGTACAAAGGATCATCCCAGATTTCATTAAAACTACATAATATCTACTTCAAATCCCACATAAAATTTCTTAACAACACTTTCAGAAATTACAAATCTCTAAAAAAGGAAAACAATGACATTCATGGAAGTTTCTTGTTCAGCAAGTCTTCTTTGCTTCACTTCTTACAAGTAGGATGTTGGTAACTCTTGCAACTTTGCGCTTATCATGATTCTGGTTCTGTTCATATGCTATGTTAAAATCTACTACTAAAGAAGGAATACTGGGGCACATATATTTTTTCTCCAATGGGTTTAAGGAAATTAGTGGGAAGGCAACACGGACAGTGATTAAGTGTTGAAATAGTAGTCGGGACATGATGTTATGAAAGTGGTGAAATTTTGGGACATGATGTTAAGAAAGTGGTGAAATTAAGTGCCAAAAAGGAAGGGTTAAAAAATCAGCACACTCTAAACTGGACTACTATGATTTGTGCAAAAATAAGTTGTTTAAAATCAATAAGTCCTTAGACTTTCAATACCACTAAACAAGCTGGAGCTATCAATTTATGCAATGCACCATTATTGTTCAATCTTTAGAGCAGCCTCTAATTCACCATCTCTCTACCTCCAGCTTTTCCCCATCAGTAAACTCAGAATTCGAGGATCACAATTGTGAAAACAAAGCAGTAACCTAGCTATCCAATAAATCCCTTGGCACACAAGCAACTCTTGCAAAACAAGACAGATTGATTTCCTATTTTATTTTTGGTTGATATTAAGAAAGTTTCTAAAGGGAAGTGAATAAACGAGATAGGAAAGGAATAAGTCATCAGTTAGAAACATCAATTTACCCTCTCTAGGCGTTGAAGAAGGGCAGCTTTAAATTGCCGAACACCACGGCCACTTGATGTGGGATCCAGTTTATGAGCATTCTCAAAGGCGTAGAACCGACCTTATCCATTAAATAAGTATGCATTAGGATATATCATATATTAGAGCTATGAAAAAAAGTGGTGGAACTCAAAGTCTGATTGTGTCATGGATGAATGCACAACTTAAAGCCCTACTAGTAAAAAAAATGACAAAGACAAGCCAAGCACAAGAAACATGTCCAATGCCCACAAGAGATCACAAAGCAGCAATACTTTTTGCAATTGCCTAATCAAGTACATAAAGATTTTATCTGTCTGCTCTTCATCTTATTATTGCCTGTATCTGTTGTACTATTCTTTACAAACATTGATATTTGGCCTGGTATTGTCATTGCTGTTGTTGCTGCCTTAGTGCAATGATGAAACTCAGAGTTTCAGGGAAATGAATGGGTACGTAGGCCTGAATGCAAGTAGTGGCCACTTTGTGCAAGAAATGCAAACAGCTGGGACAGTGCCCATCAAACGGTCCAGGATCCTACTTTTGTGGGACTAGCACTGGATAATGGCTTGTCTCTTCGAATCGCAGTTATCAGTATCATGGCTTAAACAATTCCTTCACTGTGCCAAAATCTTAGCCTCACAAACAACGCCAAAAACATCACGTAAAAAGAAAGAACTAATGTCCCCTAATTTATGCAAGCATGGAGTTGGGAATAGGCTAGCGATTCTGTGTGTCTGTGAGCTTTAGTAACTTTCCATGGAGAAACGCAGCTACATTCAAAAAATTCCAATTCCAATGCCCATATCAACAATTAAATACGTCAAGTTCTTAACAAAGCACTGATTTTTGTATAGCTGATGCATACTTGCACGCAATCAAGCTCCAAATCTGCAAACAGAGCAGAAAATCCAAGAAAAATGGGGGAGAGGAGATCTAACAGAGGGGACAAAATAGGAAAAGAGGGAAACAGAGAGAAGGTTCGAGAGAGTGAGAGAAAATTCGAGAGAGAGAGAGACAAAGAGTGATCAGAAGGTGAGCAGATTTTCCATTCCCTTTACTGTGTACATGGCAGAAAGTTTTAAGGGAAACACAGCCAGTAACAGACTAACAAAATAACAACCAAACCACGTGAAAGGAAACAAGGGAAAATTACAGGAAAAATAATAAAATAATAGGAAAAAATTATGATATAATTATATAATCAACAGGATGTATTAATCACGAATGTAATCCATAAATTTCAAGGGTGGTTGTGTCTTCCGTGTGCTTTTCCTTGAAAGCAGTTGGTCCAGTGGCTCCAGAACTTCTGCATCAATGAGGCCGATAACAATGTCATCCCCATTAAAAAGAATATTGTCATCAATGTTGAATGAGGAAAAATCTTGCATAAATTCCATGGCGGACTCCCATGTAGCTTCAGTAGCCAATTGAGAAAGCCAGCGAACAAGAAATTGAGGAATAAATCCCCCTGCTACAAGATTTGTCTAAGGCCGAGAAGTCGAGCAGGGTACAAAAGGGGCTGGGAACTGCGCGCTTCAATAGGGAATTTAACCAGTTGGCAGGCAGCATCACCCTAGAATTTCTTGAGCAAGAAAATACGGAAAACATTATGAATTTTTGAATAATCAGGCAAATTCAATCGATATGCAACCCGGCCAATGCGTTCCAAAATACAAAAGGGACCGTAACAGCGTTTAGCCAATTTGTAGGATTGCCGGTGTGCTCTCATGGTCAGCCAATAGGGCTGTAATTTGACAAGGACCCAGTGACCCACCTAAAATTCCTTATTACTACGATAGGCATCAACTTGATTTTTCATGCGCAACTGAGCCTGTTAGAGGTTACTTTTGAGAGTAGCAAGAAAGCTGGAATGGGCTGTCAGCAGCTCATCCACAGCAGCACTAGAGGATGATCCCTGGGTGTAATCCACTAAGGAGGGGGGCGGCTGCCCATACACTGCCTCGAATAGGCTCATTTTTATCGAGGAATGCCACAAAGTATTGTAACTCCATTCGGCCCACGGAAGAAACCGAACCCAAGTGGAAGGATTGTCAGCCACAAAATAGCGCAAATAATCTTCTAGACAATGGTTGACGACCTCTGTCTGACCATCTGTATGCAGGTGATAGGAGCTGTTGGTAGACAAATTGGTACCCTGTAATTTAAAAAACTCTTGCCAAAAATGACTCAAAAATAGGATCCCGATCCAAAACTATATCCGCTAGGAATCCATGTAGCCGGCATACATCCTTGACAAAGACCTCCGTGAGGTCTGTAGCAGAAAAGTGAGTACGCAAGGGGGAGAAATGGGCATACTTAGACAGACGGACCACCACATATATCATAGTCTTTCCACCAGAGGAGGGCAGATGGGTAATAAAGTTCATAGAAATAAATTCCAAAATCTCACCTGAGATAAGAAGTGGTTGTAGCAATCCTTGGGAAGCGGTAGTGAGTAGCTTCACCTGCTAGCAGATAAAGCAACAGTTGACATAGTCACGGATGTCTTTGCGCATGTGAGGCCAATTAAAAGGCATTAGCTATTTTGGTGAAGGTCCGCTGGAAATCCACGTGGCCGCCAAGTGGCGAATTTTGATATTCCTATACAATCAAGTCTTGCAAAGCAGAATCAGCAAGTACCAAAATCCGGTTCTTATAGAAGATCAATCCATCCCACATGGTATAATACTCATAGTTTCCTGGTCGTTCCTAAACGGAGGAAATTAAATCAGCTGAAGCTAAATGGCGTGCATAAAAATTTTGAAGAGCAGTTAGGAGGGACATCATTGGCCTTGATACAGCCAGTAGCACATGACATGATCCCGCAGGCAATCGAGATAGGGCATTAGCCGGGCCATTTTCTCGCCCTAGCCGGTACACAATATCAAAGTCATACCCCATGAGCTTAGTAATGTAATGTTGTTGATCAGGGGTGTGAATGGCTTGATCTAATAAAGCCTTGAGGGGCTAATGATTGGTTTGGATGGTGAATTTTGTACCCAAGAAATATTGGTGCCATTTTTTTACAGCTTCAGAGATAGCACAGAGCTCCCTTATGTAAGTGGAGGAGTCATAGAGTTTGGGGCAGAGCTGCTTGCTGAAGAATGCAATGGAATGTCCTGATTGCATTAGCACTGCGCCCACGCCAGTTCCTAAAGCATCAGTCTGGATAACAAAATGGTTGGAAAAATCAAGTAGGGCTAGGACATGAGTGATGATGAGGGCAACCTTGGGGGAATTAAAAGCTGCCTCAGCCTCAGGAGTCCAGACAAAAGCATTCTTCCTTAGCAATTGGGTAAAGGGTGCTAAAATCTAAGCATAGCGAGCCACAAATCTGTAATAATATCCGGCTAACCTTAGGAACCCGCGCAACTGTTTGACATTTACAGGCGTAGGCCAGAGTTGCACGGCATCAATTTTGGTGGGATCCACAGCTACTCCTTGTTCGGACACTATGTGACCCAGATAAGCCATTGTAGAGCACCCGAACTCACATTTAGATTGTTTGGCATAAAAGGAGTTGTTCTTCAAAATTTGGAGGACCGTCGAAGATGCTGGAAGTGCTGCTCCCAAGAAGGGCTATACACCAAAATATCATCAAAAAACACCAACACAAACTTCCAGAGTATTGACCAGAAGATAGCATTCATTTCGAACTGAAAAGTAGATGGAGCATTAAAAAGGCCAAAGGACATCATCACCAAGAATTCACAATAACCTTCATGGGTTCGAAAAGCTGTTTTGTGGACATCCTCCGCGCTGACTTGCATTTGGTGATAACCAGCTCGTAAATCAAGTTTCGAAAAGACTTTGGCGTCGTGAAGTTCATCCAACAGTTCATTCACAGTGGGTATAGGAAGCCGGTCCTTAATTGTAATAGCATTGAGCACCCAATAATCAACACAAAATCACCCGCTGCCATCCTTCTTTTTAATAAGTAGAACTGGTGAATAGAAATGGCTCATACTGGGCTGAATGATCCCTTCATCAAGCATTTCTTGAATGAGTCTCTCCATTTCCGCCTTCTGAAAATGAGGGTACCAATATGGTTTGACATTCACAGGAGAGGAGTTGGGTTTTAAGGAAATACGATGGTCAGTGGAGCGGCGAGGAGGTAACTCATGGGGAACAGAAAAAACATCGACAAAGGAGGGAAGAAGACTGCAAAGAATAGTAGTGATATCAAGGTTAACATGTGTAAGGCCCGAGATTTTTCAATCAAGCAAATCATAATAAAGGTGAAATCGAGATCAAAGGACGCGGAGAAATTTTGATTAAAGGATCCGACATTCCGAAACTACTAAACCATTGAAATTAAAATATGTGGCCTTTGAGATTTCCACCGGTCTACGAATTTTGGTAAGAATCAAGATTCATTATGTTGATTATGCTATAAACCCGGAAGTTAGAGGTTCACCCCGGGACACAACGGTAACACGAAAAATTATTCGATGGACTCGATCAGTAACCAATTCAATTACGGTTAATAAAAGGACAACTCAGCCACCGAAATTCCAACCAATTATCAACCAAATTGATTTTGGAATAACAAAAAGATAGCTCAAATGCTGAATTTTCAATCGATAGAAACCAAATTAATTTTGGTTGACAAAATAGATAACCCGACCACCGAATTTTCACCCGATTAATAACCGAATTCAGCTCGATTGATTAAATAAAGCAGAAATCAAATTAATTAATTAAAATTCAATATACTCCAACACACATGGCAGCCCCAAATTAAGCTGAATTCAGCAAAGGCACACAGCTACCTCAGCAGCACAAGAATTCAGCTGCCACTTGGCAGCTCCACTTCCAAATTTTCTATAGGAATTATATACACAGACATGATAAACACACACGGCAACACTTAGGAAATTTAGGAGATAAGAAGCACGGCGCTTGGAGGTTAAGGAAATCAGCAAAATTCAGCAAGAGGGAATCAACTACACGGGCAGCAGCAGAGCAGCCTAATTTTCATGCAAATTTTCAATAAATCAATGAGGAATTCAACACCTACCCGGCACAAGAATTTAATACACACATGGCAACATTATATTTTGGTCAAAAATTCAAAAGAATTCAGTGGAAACACACACACACGCACCCGTGGCAGCAGAAAAATCAGCAAGGTGCTGATTTCAGCACACCTCATCAAAAGACTAAGAAAAAGTAGAATAAATCCAACTCAATTTAACAGCCACTTGGCAGCTTCAAAGGCCACAAAATAGCATAGTGATTCAGCAAATTTAGGGGGATGAATCAGCACATTTTAGGGGCCAACTAAACTAAAATTTGGAAAGCAGATGGGTGTGCTGGCAGCAGCTCAATTTTTAGGAAATAATTCAACTAATTAGACTCCAAATTATATAAGAGAAACGTGAGTGAAGGAAGAAAGAAGAGAAGGGAAGGAACCGTGAAAGAAAAGAAGAGAAATTGAGAGGTAGAGCCAGGAAGTAGAAGAGGGATGAACCAAAGCAAGGGAACCAACACTTAACTTTTGGCAAGTGTATTTTAATTCCTTCCTTCAATTGTTACTGATTTTTATAAATTCTCATTAAGTATTGTTGCTCCAATACTTAGATTACTTGTTTTTATCATATCATCATTTTTGCATAAGAAAAGAAATGATGGAAAGAGCTGGAACACCAACTGAAACAAGAACAGAAGCTGAACACCTTGTTGTGAATCAGCTAAACCGGCCACCATCCGACTACTAAACCGGCCACAAATTAATGACCAACTAGCTAAGTCCCTTACTAATGTTGTGTAAATTCGGCCCATGAAAATGAGTTAAATGGACCACTGAATTGGATCCTTAAATAAGTAGCAGAACCACCCCTGCATCTTGCTAATGTCGATGCTAAATTTGGCAGTTTGGGAAAAACAAACAAAACCGGCTCCCGAATTGGCTGAACCAGCAACCAAACCGGCCAAATGCTCAAGTGCTAAGACTAAAGTGTCACCATGTGAACCAAAACCAAAAATACTTTGAACCGGTCACTAAACCGGGTTCTTAAACAGCAACAAAATCAACAAAAGCATTCATGCTAATGCTGAATTCGCAGCCTCTGAACCGGATCTGAACCGAGCCTTAAATTTGCTGAACCGGTAGCCATAATAGCCTAAATATATTGTGGTGATATTAAAATATCAACCCGTAAAATTGGAGCCAAATTAGCCACTAAACCGGGCCTCAAGTCAGTAACATGTTGGCTCCAGTATTCATGCTGATACTAAACCTAGCGGCTTAGGGAAATTAGACCGAATTGGGCCTTGAACCGGCTGAACCAGCAGCCAAGCCGGCTAAATCATCATGTACTAAAACTAAACTGTTCACCCGTGAACTGGTTGCCAAAGATACCCCGAATTGACCACTGAACCGGGCCCTAAACAATAAACGAACCAGCTGGACAGCATCCATGCTGATGCTGAAATTGCAGCTACAGAATCAGCCTTGAACCGGGCCTTAAACCGGCTAAACCAGCAGCCATATTAGCCTAAGTATTTTGAGATAATATTGAAGTATCAACCTGTAAAATTTGCCTCGAATCGACCTCCGAATCGGACCTTAAACTAGCAGCTGAACTAGCCCGGCGTATGCTGAAATTTTCAGCTCATGGAAATCCTTTGATCCTTTGAACCGGTTCATTAAACCGGCTCGTTAATGATGAAATTTAGTGATAAAAATCATCGGGGACCAATTTTTGAACTAGCCGTTAAATCAATCATGAGCCGGAAACCGAATCATCAAGAAATTGTACTAGAAAAACTTACCACGCTAGCCCCAAACAAACAACTGAACCAGTAGCCGAACCAACCAAATATATCACATGTTAAATCTGAGTTTTTAACATACGTAAAATTTTAAGGTCAAAGCTACTAAACCGGACAATGCATTAATTTATGTTACGATTTATGATTTATTACTAATTATCGCATTTTATGATTCGTATGTTCAATATTATAAAAAGTTCATATGGAAGCTTTATAAGTCTCAAGAAATATGATTATTTTCTTCTAAAGTAAAAAAAATTAAGAAGTATCAAGAACGAGTATAAAGCTTCCGTAAGAGGTTTTGAAAAAGAATAATTAAGAAACTGGACTAAAAAATTATTTTAACGGATAGTATTCCCTAACATGTCTTAGAATATGACAGTGAAAATCGAGGAATTGCCCCTAACGCCACGGGTGAATAATGGTAGCTTTTAGCCCCGTCTACTGGGATATAATAGGTATGTACCACCCTTCCTCGGGGTGTATTATAGAGGATATGACCTTAAATTATAGGGATTGAATATAATCATTTCCTCAA
>JAOVVI020002474.1:0-21018 GCA_028571085.2 Nepenthes alata | reverse complement strand
ATAGGACGATGGGAAAGAGAACTACAATGGGCTGGAACCAAAGGAAGTCCATCCCTTTTCTCTATTACTTGCTCTACGACTTCATCTGTCTGCTCATTCTTCTCTCATATAAAAAAAATGGGGGGGGGAAGAAAATGACATATCAAGAAAAGAAAAGAGAGCAGGAGAGAGAAAAAATGAGAGGGGATAGTTTGGCTTTGGGTATTAGTTTTCTTTTTCTTTTTTTCCCCCACAAAATTAGTATTTTAGTTTTGTAAGTCTTGTTCAAATCAATCCTATTATACCCGTGAATCTCAACATAATATAAAATTTATTTTTAGATCAGTTCAGTTTCAGCAATTTTTTACTGTTTGTCTTTTATTTTCACTGGTTGGTTTATTTTCAAGTCGATATCAGAGTATTGTGATTTTTATTACGATGTATTAAAAAATTAACACATTACGACTAACCATTGTTAACATCTAATATCTAATAATTTTATATTTCTGTTATTTAATTTCTTGTACTTTATTTTCTATCTTTGCATTTTTTGAGCTTTAGATGGCTGAACTATTACCGTTTTTACAATTATAGATTTCTTTTATTTAGTTACCGTACTTTATTTACTGTCTCTTTTTTTTATTCTAAACCTTAGATGATTGTGCCAACGCCGCTATTTTATTCTTATATTGCTGCATTTTAATTTTTTACACTTTAATTTCTGTTGTCGCGGGACGACACAATCACCAAAAGTATTTTTTAATTTTTAACAATTTTAAATTTCGTTGTTTGATATTTTATAAATTTTAGTTAATTTGATGGACGTACCACAGCCGTTACGGTCAATCCGATTATTACCAAATTAATATTTTAATTTTTTAAAATATTTTTAAACTATAAATAGTTATGAAATTAGTTTCGCGTAGAGAATCGACTTTATATGAATACGATATCCGATTTACAGAAAAAATTATACCGAACCCTCGTACACTTGTGAGGTTTAAAAGAATTATACTATTGAGGTTCAGTCGACCCTCGTACACTTGTGAGGTTTAAAAGAATTACACTATTGAGGTTCGGTCCATCTATACACAAATTATATTATCTATCTTGAATGTTACATTCATTTAGTAATATTAGTTGATCATTGTACCAAATATGACAATCATATTTTAAAAACAAATTGCACTCCTTTTAACAACGAATAATGATATATCATTTAATAATTACTTATATAATGTAATACACCAAAATACAGTGCATTATATAACTGTATTTATTTTTACATTTATATTTTTGGCTACTATATAAAATTATGATATTACTGTAATATTTATATTTATATATTCAACAGTTTCATAATTTATGTACAAAGACTTATAAATTTGACAATGCATGAGGTCCAAACGTTATTCTCATATTTATTTAATTTGATAAAGTTATTTAATTGGCTTTGGCCCGACATAACAAATAAAAGTTGATTGATCAGTTCTGTTTTATTGAGAGCATTAATTGTGGGGAAATTAAGTGGCTATGGATATGCCAACGCCCTCGAAAAATTTAAGTTCTTTTTGTTTAAATTTTTTTTATTGTAATTATAGTTTATACAATTGTAACTATTTAACGGAACAAATTTTACTATCTTTGAATTCATAGTTTAATTATTATGAATGACATTAAAAATAAATATTCTCATTAAAAGCTTCTAATGATCGGATTAAAGATGTTGGTAATTTTCATCATTAAAAATTTGTTTATTTATAGGAATCTCCCATCGACAATAGAAAAATTATTTAAGTTGCTACTGTATAATCCAATGGGCCATAAGATTCATGTTTCAAAATCTGGATGCTGTACACCATAACGAACGAATGAGAGTTCAGATGATGGCGGGATTCTCTTCCTGGTATATTATCTGATATTCAAATCATAAATCTTTCTTAATTGAATAGAAAAACGAAATGATATAAAAGTAGTGCATGGATGCAAGTATAAGAGGATGAGTACATGATAGAGGGCTAAGTTTCGTTTAATATGCTCAATATGTGAACGGCTTAAAGGAACGTGCACTCATAGGGGAGTGACTTTGAGAACGAGAGTTGCACTCGTAAGAGAGTGGCCATTTTGAATTAGAGTAGAGAGGGTGGCACTCAAGGCATTCAAGCGTCCAAGTACTTGGTCACTCTAGACTACTCGATTGCTGGATCGAGTCGTGTATTGCCAATCGGGGATCCCATTTCCTTTAAAAGGAGGAATGTATTTATAGAGGGAGTGGGGGTTAGTCGTCCTTGGGCTCACAGCTCTGCAATTGTAGGTGGCCAACACCATGTGCCTGCGGTTGTGAGCTGCAAGTGCTGCGGCTCTGCGCCTCTGGGGGAGAGGCTATCACCTGCAGAGGTGATAGCCTAGATCTTGCATACTATAACTAAACAAATGAGAGGTTGAAGGATAGGCGGGACTTAATTTTTAATATATCATTCGATGCTAAAACTAGAAATCTTTCTCAAACAGATAAAAAAATACGACAATACAATAATGAGTGTGTGGGTTCGGGGATTGACCGTTTCGGTGCATCCCGGTGAAGGACGACTTCGGGAGAAGGCGATGCACTTAACGGGAAGTGGCTTGAGGACTGTGGTGTGCTTAATATGGAGCATCTTGAAGACAGCGGTGTGCTCGATAGGGGAAGCTTGGGAGTGGGAGAGAGAGAGAGAGAGAGAGAGAGAGAGAGAGAGTTGTGAAAGTGTCGCTTTTTGAGGCTTTTTTAGGTAGGGAGATGCTCTTCCGAGTATTTGCTAGTGTGCCTGTCCCATGCCTGTGGGAGGCAGGGGTATTTATGGCATTTAAGCTAGTTCAATCTTGCTTGGGCGCCAAAGCTAGCTTACGACTGTTTGCGTAGATTTGGCGGGTTGTCACAGGGATCACGGGTACCAATTATGACAATTGTGGTCAACTAAGAAGTCTCCTTCCTTCTTTGCAATGATGTCAGAGGCGGCGGATATGGCCGTTGCTTTTAGAAAAAAATCCGCTGAGTTGGGGTTGCCGTTTCTGAAGAGATTACGATCGATGGCGTTATTTGGGGTGCCGAGCTGTTTGGGGCGGTTAAGGCCAATCTTGCCCTCGTGTGCAACGCCGTGGGTCGCCTGTTTCCAACTACAGGGCTTCGAGTCAACCGGCCTAGGCTGGCGGTATAGATGCTTGGTCTTGGGCATGTGCGGGAGCGGGCCGTGAGCCGCTATCCTCTGGGTCCCCAATTTGTCTATGGGTTCCGTGTTAGGCTGGCACATTTTTCGCCGTCTCCATTAATTTGTGATTACAATTGGGATGGTTAACTGAGGAATTGGCTTTAATTTTTAGTACCAAGACATCACAAAAGACTTATAAATTTGATTTTAATTTATTGTTTTTAATTTGTGTGGTAGTAAAGCAGGACAGATCAAGATCCTGATTTTTATTTGAAGAAGCTGGCTCTTATATCTTCATATTTGGTCAATAGATCAAATTTTAATGACCAAAATATGAAAATAAAAATATATAAAATATTGTTATAATTTTTAAAAAAATTTATTAAACATTACTCGAATATATAAAAAAATTTAATAAATAAATTATTTAAACAATATCTTTTAATATTTAAATATAGATCGTTAAATCCAACGATCACCCTTAGAAAGTTAATGAATAACATGCACTACATTAGAGGTTGACAATTATATGAAAATTTATGGTGACAATACAATATAAATAGTTTTTTTATTATTTAATATTTAAATCTTTTAGAAAGAAGAAAAGGGTGGAGCCGCCTTAGTGACAAGGGGTGTTTTTCTATGGGTGACAAGGCCTCCCCTCCTCCGGCGGGCAAAGACCAATCAAACCTATGCAACAGATTTGCTAGCATGAGCTCATTAATTACTATGGCAAACAACATTCCCGGGCACTGTCGCCGTCCTGCTCCAAATGGTATCAATTGAAATTTTTGACCTTTAAAGTTGAGTGGAGAATTTAAAAATCTCTCGGGATAGAATTCATCGGGCACTTTCCAACAAGCAAGGTCTCTTTGGATTGTCCAAGCATTCACAATAACGCGTGTCCCTGCAACAATGTCATAGCCGTTGATTTTGACATCTTATGTTGATTTGCGGGATACTAGAAGGGGAATTGGAGGATGTAATCGAAGAGTCTCCTTGATAACTGCTCTAAGATAATTCATTTTCTCCAAATCATCCTCGGCTACTTTGGCCTTACTTCCGACAACCCCCCTGACTTCTGTTTGAAGTTCTTTCAAAATTTTTGAATGCCTTAGAAACTCGATCATTACTGATTCTAATACTGTATAAGTCGTATCAGTTCCAGCCGTAAATACACCCTTCAATAAAAAATAAGAGTATTACATAGTTTAAATTGATCTGTGTGTACAATTTGTGGATCTTTTGTTCATTTTTTTTTTCTATTCATGTTAATTTATTAGAAGCTAGTAGTTGACATTGAATGAAAGGAAAAAACATTAGGTATATAGTGCAATTGTTATAACATAAACTGGTTATCTTTATAATTTAAGCATACTGGCACATTTGGCAATGTAGTAGCCTTCTCATTCCTCAAAACTCATCCATATAGTTCTAAAAAGTGAATAGGAATAAAATATAATTTGAAATTAGAATTTAGATGGGCATAATTCATAAAATTAACAGTGAAACCTAATGAGGGTAATGCCTAATGCTTAAATTAATTTTGATGGGTACACTCATAGTGGGTTGACCCAATAAGAGAAACGGCCCAAATTCACGAAGGCCCATATACGCGCCTGGACGGTCAATATCAAGCGTTGACCGGATGAGAGGCCAAACCAGGCTGCCAATAGGCTCCCATAGACGGTCAACATTTCTGTTGACCGAAAGTGTTAGAGTAGGTCGGCACAAGAAAACAAGCTTCACGTGGGCCAGGCCTAGTTGGGCCCACACCTCCGTGCACGACCAGCAACGGCTCTCTTCCTTGATTTCGTGCCTTTCTAGAAGACAATCTCTACAGTAATGAGTACCAGCAAATTCAGCACACGTCTCATGAGGAAAGTGCCAGATTCTCTCTTCCTACCCACTACAAACCCTAACAGTAACAAGATGTAAAAGGAAGGCGGGCAATCCTGAGAGCCGTTACCACTCCCCGCTAAGAAAGGAAGAAACCCCAACAGATTGTAAAAATCAAGCCTTCCTACCCAAGGAAGGTCATCCGGCAGATTGTAGAAATTAAGCCTTCCTGCCTAAGAAAGGTTGCCCGAAAGATTGCAGGAATCAAGCCTTCTTGCCCAATGAAGGTAATCCAGCATTTCATCTATAAAAGCTCATGGAGTCTTCACTCCAAGGTAGGCTCATTTCTAAGACTACAATGCTCACTGTTGAGATCATACATGCTCGTAACTCAGACTTTAGAGGCTTACTTCTAAAAGCTTTCATAGTGCTCTGAGTTCTTCAAGATCTCACGCTTTCAAAACTCAGACTCACCCCCTCTCTCTACGTTCCATGCGAATACAGGGTTGAGAGACCGTGCTTCTCACGAGCCACAAGAATGCCCATCACGTCTAGAACCAAACACCCATCCCAAATACTCTTCATTTTCTTTCTACTCTTATTTTCATTTACCTTCTTAAAAGTAAAAAGTTGATTACTGACTTAAGCGTCGGAGTATTTTTGGTGGGATAACATTCCGCCAGCACCTGACCTCTTATTTGCTTTAGTAGTGTGTAGGGTCTAGACTCGGTTAACAGATTCGAATCCAGACGATCAAGTTGACTCAAATCTATTTGAAGGTTTGATCTAGGGACGCATCATTGTTGCATCTGTGGGAAGCGCCTACAAAAAGCCTACCATATTTTTCCATAAATTTTTCTCAATTTCACTTTCCAAGCTAAACGAAATGGTGAACATGAGAGCTCAAGCTAGCGAGCCCGCTAGAGACGTGACCTCTCCCGAGTAGGACCACGTTGTTAGTGCCATGGTCAACGGGACGGTCAACGGGATGCCCGCACCCTTCTTTCAGTATCTAGTGGAGCACATGCAGAATACCAACAAGATACTCCAAATGCTCTACTCTCGCTAGGAGCACTCTCAGCAGGGGGCTCCACCCATGGCAGTCCGTACACTGGCCTCTAGGAGAGGAGGCCGAGGAAGAAGAAGCTGGCCAGAAAATCCATAAGGCCAGTCAATATCCAAACTCCTAAGTCCTCATGCGTTCCAACCAGCCTAGGCTTGAAGAGCGCTCGGGTAGCATGACTACAGAAGAAAGTTTTTAATGAAGGAACCCTTGATATTCTTAGGCAGAGACCAGGACCCATGCCTAGGAGGGAGCCTCCCGGGCTATCAGATCTACTAGTGGCAGTAGTCGGCCGGTTACTAGCCACACCAGAGAAGGAACGGTGTTGAGGACCTATCTCAACTCCAAGAGATCAGCCAACGTTGCTCGGGCAGATCCCAGGTTTGAGAAGATCTAAAACTGGGTGTTCAAGGACGACGAGCACTCTATTGATCTGAACAAATCTCCTTTCATGGCGGAGATCTTGAACCGTTCGATGCCAGCAAAGTTCAAGATGCCTCCCCTTGACTCTTACGATAGGAGCGTTGATCCGGTGGATCATGTTGTTCATTTTCGCACCCTTCTGAGTCTGCAAAAGGGTTAGAGGACGCAACAATGTGCCACTACTTCCCACTCACCTTGAAAGAGGACACTCGTATATAGTTTCACCACCTCTCTTCAAAGTTTATCAGGAGTTTCAGGGAGCTGACTGATCTTTTCTTAGCCTAGTACGTCTCCAGTCACTGAGAAGAGAAGCAGCTTGGCACCTTTCCCACATCAAGTAGAAATAGGGAGAGAATTCATCGAAGTTTCTGAATCACTTCGTGGCGTAGGCTAAGCAGATCTCCAGGCTCACAGAGGAGATGAAGTTGGACAGTTTCATCTCCGCGCTGACATACGGGGACTTTTCATGCACTTGGCGCATAAGAACTCGCAGATCTTTTTGGAGGAGGAATCTATCACCTAGCCCTATGCGACGGCAGAGGAGGCCAACGAGGCTAAGCGTCCCGAGTGGACTGAACAGCCTCGATCATTCCCAGGAGAGGAAAAAAGGAAGTTCAACGATGGGGATGACTCTCGTAGGAAGCACCACAGGACTGGACCGTCAGAGCACAAGGACTACGGGTCGATCAGCTTGACGCCCTTGATCGATTCTCGTTCGAAGATCCTCATGCAGATCCGTGGGGAGAAATTTTTTAAGTGGCAAAACCACTTAAGAAGGCGGAGGGAGGAAATCTAAATATTATGATTTTTATCAATCTCCCGAACACTCCACAGAGAATTGCAAGACTCTCCAATAGTAGATAGAAGAGCTGATCCAGAGAGGCCACCTAACCAGGTTTGTCAAGAACCCTGACCAGAGCTCTGGCATTGCAGGCGGAGAAGGACCGGATCCTTCCCCTCCACTGAATTGGGTTGTGGCAAGAGTGATCAATATGATCACTACTCAGCCAGCCAAGATTCCGATGGACAACAAGGAGCAGCAGATTGGGCGGAAGAAGTAGCATACCGCAGACAACATCATTAGTTTTAGTGATACCAATTTAGCACATGTAATTTCCCCCATGCAGATCCCCTTGTTGTATCTGCGCTCATTTCGGACGATAGCGTTGACTACCAATTAAAACGAGTGTTCATTGGTAATGGAAGTTCACGCGACTTACTCTACCTTGATGCATCTTTTAAATTTAGTTTAAAAAAGAGTCAATTAAAACCTACCGAAAACCCGCTATATAGCCTTGACAACGAGCCAGTACCCGTCTAAAGGACGATCCAGTTGAAGGTCACCCTGGGTAGGTACCTAAAAATGGCAAGTCGTACACTCACCTTCTTGGTAGTCGACTTATCCTTTGTAAACAACGCTAACTATTCCGCCCGTGCTTAACAACGTTCGAAGCCGTCACTTCAATACTGCACCTCAAAATGAAACTCCCGACGTCATATGGTGTGGGCAAAGTGTTGGGTGACCAGGTCACTGAGCGTACATGTTACATGTCCCAAGTCGCTCCTAACGACAGTACTAGGTTGACAGGAGAACTCGACTATTGAGACAAAATAACCCTGCAGTAGGTGCAGTCTTGTAAGGCAACCGATCTAGTCCCACTGAACCCAGAAGATCTGGAAAGGTGCGTACAGATCGGCGGTTCACTCGCTAGAACACTGCGCGACGAGCCGATCATGTTCTTACGATAGAATGAAGACATCTTTAACAAGCTGGACATGCCTGGGATTCCCACTGACATGCCTGGGATTCCGGCCGGAGTAATTGTCCACAAGCTGGACCTCAATCCCGACCGCAAGCCCGTCAGGTAGAAGCGGAGAAACCATTCGGTAGAAAAGTTGGTCGCCATCCAAGAGGAAGTAAGGAAGTTGCTAGACGCCAACTTCATCAGGAATGTCCAGTACTCGGACTGGCTCTCTAACGTTGTCCTGGTGAAGAAAAGCAATAGGAAATGGCAAATATGTGTTGATTTTATTGACGTTAACAAAGTCTGCCTGAAGGACAGTTTTCTTTTGTCTAGGATCGACCTGTTGGTAGACTCTATGTCTTGATATGAGCTGTTGAGCTTCATGGATGCGTACTTGGGTTACAACCAGATCCGGATGAGCCCAGAGGACAAGGACCACACCTCGTTCATGACGGACTAGGACACTTATTGTTAGAAGGTAAAGCCCTTCAGTCTGAAGAACATAGGAGCTACTTACCAGCGGTTCGTGAATAAAATATTTGAGAAATAGATCGGCCACAATATGAAGGTGTACGCTGATGACATACTCGTCAAGAGCAGGACCACCGGCGACCATATTCGAGATCTGGCAGAATTATTTGAAGAGCTATGCGCACATCAAATGAAACTAAATCCGACCAAGTGCGTCTTTGGAGTGGCTTCAGGAAAGTTCCTGGGTTTCATCATCTCTCAACGAGGGATCGAGGCAATCCCTGAGAATATCAAGGCCCTCACGGACATGGCTCCCCCGTGGAGAGTCAAGGATGTCCAGCGGCTAACCAGACGACTGGTAGCTTTATCCTGCTTTTTAGGTGATTCTGGTGACAAGTACCAGACGTTCTTTAATGCTCTAAGAGGGACAAAATCAAACAGCTTCAATGAACGGCGAAGTGCCAGGCAGCCTTCAGTGAGTTGAAGTAATATCTAGCCAACCCGCTATTACTAACGTTACCCAAAGACGGAGAGGAGCTATACCTTTACCTGGCGGTGTCAGAAGCGGCCCTCAACTCCGTCCTCGTATGCCAGAACTTTAACACTTAGCAGCCGGTCTATTACGTGAGTAAGACATTGACCAGCCCAGAGATGCGCTACCCGCGCGTGGAGAAGTTAGCTTTAGCGCTCATTTTCTCCTCCCAAAAACTGAGGACCTACTTTCAGGCGCACCGCATAATTCTTTTCACCGACCATCCTCTGAAGAGCATTCTCTAGAAATCTGACATTTCTGGGCGGCTGGTGAAGTGGGCTATCGAATTGGGAGAGTTTGACATTAAATTTCATCCCAAACTAGCCATTAAAGGGTAGGCTCTGGCCGACTTCATCGTCAAGACTACAACCCCAATTCTCAAAGAACAGCCCCTTGAGGACACAGAACTGCATGAGGGAGTGTCAAATGGGTCATCCACATAGAAAGATCATTTACGGACTCAGGCAGCGGTGCCGAGGTGGTCCTCAATACCCCTGACGGGTTTGAGGTGAAATACTCCCTTAGAATCAACTTTTCGGCCACCAACAATGTTGCCGAATATGAAATCCTATTAGCCGGGTTAAAACTAACCAAAGAGTGCTCCGCTAAGTGACTATCTACAGCAACTCTAAACTAGTCATCAACAAAGTTAATGGGAGCTTCGAGGTGTGCAACCCATACTTGGCCAAGTACTTGACTAAAGTAAATGAGGTTGCCCGGAGTTTCGACAGGCTGACCCTGATCCACGTTCTCAGAATAAAGAACTGGAAGGTCGACCAACTTGCCAGAGCGGTAGCAGCTGAAAACCCAGAGTAGTACTCGAGGGATAAGCGGGAGGTCCTAAAAGCTATAGAAGAACAGGAAGCGATGCAAATCTCCAGGACGAAAAATTGGATGACGCCCTACTAATGATATTTGGCGGATGGATCACTGCCAAAAGATGCGGATGAGGCCAAGCAGATCAAGAAGACGGTCGGCTAGTACACTGTAGTCGATGGATGGCTGTATCGCCATGGTTACTCGACTCCATTCATCCGGTGCCTCACCCCCGAGGAGGCCGACTATGCCTTGGGCGAAGTCCACCTTTGGATTTTCGAATCGCACGTCGGTGGCAAGAACATAGCGTTCAAGATCACGTGGCAGGGTTACTACTGGCCGTAAATCAAGAAGGATGCACTCGAGTTCGAAAAGAAGTATGAGAGCTACTAGCTTCACGATAACCTTCACCACCAGCCGTCCGCCGAATTGAAGTCCCTCCAAGCTCCTTGGTCCTTTCCGCAGTGGGGGATTGACATTCTTGGCCCATTTTCCATTGCGATGGGGCAAAGAAAGTTTATCATTGTAGGTATCGACTACTTTACCAAGTGAGTCGAGGTCATCCCACTGGCTAAGATCACAGGACACAACGCTCTTGAATTCGTTCGCCAGAGTATCATCAGCAGGTTTGGCATTCCAGAGGTCATAATAACGGACAATGAAACCCCATTTTTAAAAAATACTTCACCAAGTATTGCACTAGCCTGAGTATTATGCTGGTCCACACTTCAATGGCGTACCCTCAAGTGAATGGACAGGTGGATGTCACGAACCACATGCTACTCCATGGTCTTAAGACCAAGCTGGAGGATGCAAGGAGCTCCTGGGTGGACGAGCTGCCCACTGTCCTCTGGTCTTACCGGATGACTCCGAAGGAGCCGACTCGCGAGACACCCTTCAGTCTCTGCTATGGGACTGAAGTGGTAATCTCGGTTGAGATTGGGCTTCCAAATCTTAGGGTCGAATCCTTCAACCTGCAAGGTAACTCTCAGAAAATTCAAAAACACCAAGACTTGTTAGAAGAAGCTCGTGATGCTGCTAGGATGAGGACTGTAGCCTACCAACAGTGAATCGCCCGCTATTATAATAAGAAGGTAAAAACGCGATAGTTTGACATTGGAGACTTGATTTTGCGAAGTATCGAGGCTACAGGCAAGATCACCAACCAGAATAAGTTTTCCCCAAATTGGGAAGGGCCTTTCCTAGTCTCTACCGTCCTGTGAAACGGAGCATATAAGCTCCGAAATTAGGATAAAAAGTTGGTCCCACGAACATGGAATGCGATCCACCTCAAACGCTACTTCCAATAAAGTCCCAGGTAGGTAGTTCGCATGATTGTATATAATTACTTGCACTTAATTTTCAATTAATAAAATAAGTATTCCCCTTTTATATGTTGTGTTTGGTTTTTTTGTATGTATTTCATGTCTTTTTTATTGCAGGGCTAGGCGACCTAGACTGCCCCTAAGCGGGTGGATTTTCACCTGCTCGTTACTAAATCTTGGTTATCCAGGCAACCCATGAGCGGTCATATTTAAACTTCAGTCATCCGAGCGGTCATGACTAGTCGAATTAAACCCTGATCATCCAGGCGGCCCATAAACAGTCGTATCTAAACCTTGGTCATCTAAGTGGCCCTTTCGCGGTCGAAATCTTAGGGGATTTATGCAGCACACGTGACAACCTCTTTCATAAAGAGATAACGTGATCAGTCAATGATTGTCGACAAGAGCAAAGTAATCCTCCAAAGTAGGCCGCCTAAGTTTACACTTGGGCAGCGCCACCAAGCCTTACTCATGCACGAGTATCAGGCATGCTTGACATTACATCAACGTCAGCCTTGAGGCCTCCCCAAGGACCCAAGTCCTTTGGGAAGTGCCAGCAGTGCCTTAAACAAGGTGGGTGGCCAACTTGTGAGCGGTACGCCAAGTTAGCCGGCCAATACAACAACAAACAATTTGAAAATAGTGATAAAAGTAAAGACGCGCAACATCCATAAAAGCACTTATTTTATTGCTTGTGGCGATATATATTTACATCGATAAAAAAACTAAGACCCCAAAAAGCTAAGAAGACGGTGGTGGTCCATGACCGCTCCGTGGCTCCCCCACGAGGCTCTCACGACTCTGGGTAGACCAGTTCGATAGGTCAATAAACTCTTCTGGAAAATCGGGATCAATCAGCCGCACAATACATTGGCTGATGTTGATCCTCTCCCATAACCGTGCCAGCATCATGTCCGAGACCTCGTGAGGGTGAATGCGGAGGCTCAGCTCATTCTCCAAAGTGGTCATCTGCTCCGCGAGCTGGTCGATGCACCTCGTGACCCGTTCATTCTCCTCCTTTTGATGATCATTCTCCTCCACCAGGCCGGCCACCATAGCATCCTTCAAGCCAGTGTTCTCCTCCCTTAGCCTGGTATTCTCCGCCTCTAAGCCTGCCAGCACAGACTCCAAGGCGGCCGCATCCCCACGATGCTCCGCCTTTAGGGCCGCCAACTTCGCATCGAGCTAGGCAATCTCCATATCCCTATCGAAGATCACCTTATCTCTCTACCCAAGAGCCTTAATGACTGGACTTGCGACCTTGTCAGTCTACGAAATAGATAAAGGTTAGTGACGACAAAATTAAAGGCAAGCCAAGTTGTAAAAATATACCTGCCAAATCCTTTGCACCGGCCTCTTTAGCCTAACGTGCAGCCTTGGCTCCGGTGGCGGTGGACTAGGAGTGGACCCCTCCTGAACAGGCCTGACAGTAACCTCCGCTGCAAGCCCCTCTAGTAGCCCCACAGAAAGATCCTCCGTCCCTGACGACTCCCTGGCAGAGGGCTCCTCCTGCACCTCCACGGTCTCACCAGCAGCCTGAGCAGGCTCTCCGATGGTTGGTGCCCCTTGAGCCTCTTGGGGCTCCCCAGTAGCAGGCTCCTCAAACTGTGTAGTACTAGCAGACTCCTCCAATGATGCAGCAATCAATACAACAGGAGGAACAGTAGGCGCCTCCTTGGGTTCCCCGAATGGCGTCTCCTCCAACAGGTCAACAGCCCGCTCCACTATGAGCTTCGTAGGGAACTCCACTAGCCCCAGGCACTTCGGCTGCGACAAGGCCAAAATGATGCAACTAGCGGAGGAATGAAACATGGCCCTAAAGGCCTTGTTAGTAGGCTCAGCACCAACCAGACCGGAGATTTTGCCAACTCCTAAAAGCTGGTCGACCAGCACGCTCCCTGGCTCAGGGGAGGAGGAGGAGGGCATCACTATTCTCTTCAACCTTGAACCCTCATGAGACCCCTCACTAGACGGCTCTCTGATCACAAGGGACCCTGGGTGGCTCCCTCACCTTCTGTTCCGGAGAAGGAGGCCCCTACTTGGCCTTCTTGGCCTCAGCACAAGAGATTAAGTGGTCTCTCCGGAACTCCCCCAGTGTAGCTCTCAACTAATTTAACCAGCCATGCCAGGGACGCTGTCTCCTCCTCAGAGGTCGTTCCAGTATAGATCTCGGGCACCTTACCCCACTCTCTGGCCAACGGTTAGGACTCACCCACACGGATAAAGAACAACTGATTCTTCTAGTTCTTCAAAGAGTCGTATATGGTGGTGCTTACCTGGAGACTGCCGCGTGGGGCCAGGGAGATTCACTCCACTCCCTGGTTGAACTTAAATAGCCCTTTGACCATCTCCACCATAAGCTGCCTCGAATGTTGACTGAGGAATATGCAGAAGGACCATAGATACCGCACCACATTCACATGGAATTGTGCGATTACGATTTAAAGTGCCTGAAAAATTACTTGCAGTTTGTCGGGGACTGAAATGCGCAGCCCACTCTTCAGATGGGCCTCATAAATGGTCACGAAGCCCTCAGGCGGCAGGAACGCCCTATCATCCTTCCCAGGAACTCTGAAGCCAACCTCCTTAGGAATATTATACTCCACGTATAACTCCTTCACGTCACCTTCATTAAGGACCAAAACAATATCAGCAACAAAGGAAGCCATGTACGTGAAAATGGAAAAAGCAAGAGAAAGAAAGTCCCAAGGGGCTACCTTTTCTCTTAGATGAGAGCAAGCCCGATTCGATTCAAAACAAAAAAAAGAGGCTAGCTAAGACACTTAGGGTTTTTTCAGTCAAAGAAAGATAAAGAAAAGTGTGGAAAAATTTTAAAAAAACGGACAGACAACTTAAAAACCAGTGTGAACACATAACCCACTAACCATCTCGTAAATGTGCACCATCATTGCTGCCACGTATCATTTCCAGAAAGGACTCCATCGAATCAGATCCTCTTATGCATTAATTACCGAGACCTTGAATTCACCACGTGCAGACATGTGGCCACCTTTTCGTCTGACAGGCCGGCTAATGATGGCGCATCATTCCAACTCCCACAAGTCCTCCAAATTTGACCTAAATGGTCAACAAATCAGGTCAATATTTCCTTCACCAAGTTCTCCAAATTTTGGACTAGACGGTCAATAAATTCGGTCAACACTTCCTTTAATAAGTTCCTCAAATTTTGGCCTAGACGGTTCACGAATCCCGTCAATATACCCTTCCATAGTTCTTTGGAGTTTTGCCCAGACGGTTAGCTAATCTGGTCAACATTTCAGAAGCACGCTAGGCTTTACGCTATACAATCAACAACTCCACCACCGGTCCAGTAGACCTTAACAGACGACAGTTAGACATGTCCCATACTAACTTGCTGGAGGTCAAAATTCAGACCAATAGTATGGGGGGCTAGTGATGGGTACACCCATAGTGGGCTCGCCCAATAAGAGAAATGACCCCAAATCCATGAAGGCCCATAAACGCATCTGGATGGTCAATGTCAGGCATTGATCTAATGAAAGGCCAAACCGGGCAGCCAACAGGCTCTCCATGAGACGGTCAGCATTTCTATTGACCGAAAGTGATACAGTAGGCCGGTCCAAGAAAAGCAAGCCTCACATGGGCTAGGCCCAGTTGGGCCCACACCTCCGTACACGACTAGTAAAGGCTCTCTTCCCTGATTTCCCGTCTTTTCAGAAGGCAATAACCACTATAACGGGTACCAGTAGATTCAGCGCACGTCTCAAGAGGAAAGCGCCAGATTCTCTCTTCCTGCCCACTACAAACCCTAACAGTAACAAGATGCAGAAGGAAGGTGAGCAATCCTGAGAGTTGTTACCACTCCTCGCCAGGAAATGAAGCAATCCCAACAGATTATAGAAATCAAACCTTTCTACCCAATCAAGGTCACCCAATAGATTATAGGAATCAAGCCTTCCTGCTCGAGGAAGGTCGTCCAGCTTTCATCTATAAAAGCCCATGCAGTCTTCACTCCAGGGCAAGCTCATTTCTAAGACAACAACGCTCACTCTTAAGATTACACACGCTCATTACTCAGACTTCAGAAGCTCACTTCTAAAAGCTTTCATAGTACTCTAAGTTCTTCAAACTCTCACGCTTTCAAAACTCAGACTTACCCCCTCTCTCTCAACGTTCCTTGCAAACATAGGGTTGAGAGACCGTACTCCTCACGATCCACAAGAACGCCTCTCACGTCTAGAACCAAACACCCATCCCAAAAACTCTTCATCTTCTTTCTACTTTCATTTCCATTTACCTTCTTAAAAGTAAAAGGCTAATTATTGACTTGAGTGTCGAAGGGTTTTTGATGAGACAATATCTCACCGGCACCTGACCTCTTATCTACTGTAGTGGTGTGCAGGGTCCAAATTCGATAAATAGAACCGGTTCGAGACGATTAAGTCGACTTGAATCTATTCAAAATTTGGATCTAAGGATGCATTAAATTTTAAAGTCTAAAAAAGCTTATATGTTGGCATATTTATTTTTATAATATAAAGAATATTTGTATGATTTGTATTTCTAATTTCAAGATCACAATAAAGAAACCAAATTATTCTGTGAAAACTATTCTTCTAATTGCAATTGACAATACTTACCAATATTTATGCTTTGATAACTTCTTTGTCTATCTGAGAACCAACTACGGCGTTCATCTGAACTTCAAGCAAAACATCCAAGAAGTCTTTCTCTATATCTCCTCTTTGATCGTCATTCTTCTGCTTATTTTGACGATCCATATGTTCTTTGAGTATTCCATCAAGTAGCTGATCAAAATGCTTGGAAACTCTGCTGCCCTTGGCATCAAATCCATTTACTCGTTAAATCCAACCATGGAATATAATCACCCAAATAGAAGTTGCCCAGCAACCCCACAAACCCATTCAAAATCTCCCAAAAATTGGCAGCTTCATCTTCCTCTCCACTGTATTTCCTCCAAATAGCCACCGTGTGCACCACGTCATTTGTCAACGTTATGAGCAGCTTGCTCAAATTCATTGAGAATGGAGTCATTTTGTCAATATTTTCCATCAGCAGGGCTACTTCTTCTCATCGAATAGCACGAAAGGACTGGACCCTTTTGCTACTCAACAACTAGAGCACAATGTTATAGGACTCGCGACTACGATCGTGCCCACGCCGCCACCAAGCCAACTGGCTGCCAAAAGGAGCACCCAGACAACCCTGTTTTCCCTCAAATTTTAGGATTACATTTAATTATTTTTTCTATACCCTGATTTTTCTATTTTGACACATCTATTGGCTGATATTATGTTTATTTGCTGCATTTTCTATTATGCTTCTTTTGAGATAATTCTGTTCTGCTCATATTCAGTTTACCCGCGTGTATAAGAGCCCCACTGTAGCAGCCCAAGGCTAGAATACATTACATATTTCTTACCCTCTTTTCTCCTCTCAATTCTCTCCCTCTGTCAGACTCCCATCTATCTTCACTGCTCTCCTTCATCTGTTTCTCTTCTCTGTCAGCTTCAAGCACAATTCGTATCAAAGGTACTCTCGTTGAAAGCCATGGCTGAGGGAATGACCATGCATAATAAAATTCTAGAAGACTACATCACCGGTCTCTCTACAGATCATAAGGCGATTATGGCAACAGTCCAGCAGCACACCGATGGAATCGCCACCAACGCCTCCACCGTAGAACAAATGCAACAATCCCTCGATGAAATTTGCCAATCCTTGGCTCGACTCGAAAAATTCCCACCGTAAACCACAAATCCACCACTACTACCAACGCCCATCACATTTCTTGCATCCTCATTTGTTTTTTTCCTATCTCCACCTCATACCCTATCTCTTTTGCCACATGCAAGCCTTGATTTACAATCCTCCCACCACCTACATCTGCCAAAACTCAGAATCCCCTTATTCACTGGTGAGAACATGTTGGGCTAGATTTCCCATATCGAGCAAATTTTCATTTATCATGATACTCTACCTGACTAGAAGCTCACAATTGCCACCTTCTACATGACCGGTTCTGACCTTCAATGGTGCCAGTGGATGTCTTCGACCAGACAGCTCTCCACCACGGTGCTCTTTGCTTGTGACCTGGAGCTTTGTTTGGACCATCCTCCTATCTCAATCATGAAATTGTACTCTACAAGTTTTGGCAAACCACCACTATCTCAGCCTACATGTCGGAGTTCGAGACCTTTTCCACATGCACAATAGGTTTCACTTCTACTAACCTTTTGAATTGTTTTATGTGAGGTTCCGGATTTGAGAACTTGATAATAATGAGGTGATTAGTATGTTAATGATTAATACTAATCCTATGAAATGAATAAGGTTTGATATCGGAAGAAAAATTAGGAAAGTGTTCGGGTTTGGGCTGCTGGTGCACGGCCAGAGGCACCCCTCGCCCTCTGGCCGCTCGAGCAAAAAAGGCAGAACTGGCCCCGCTGGCTGGCTGCTCAATCTCCACTCGAGCGGTGGTCAGCTAGTGGCGCGGCTGCTCGCTGGCCGCTCAAGCGACAGGAGCAGTATAAATACGCGCCGTGCCCTCTCTCCTCTCATTTCGCACGGGCTTAGGGTTTTTTAGAGAGAGAGAGAGAGCACAATTCTAGAGAGAGAAGAAGTGAGATCGACCTGGGAGTCCAGATCTGTCCAAGAGCCAGGTATAAAAGTGAAAGCACGCGTCGAGGTAAGTGTTCTCATACCCACTTCTCGTTCTCTTTCGATGTTTCGTTTGATTTGAGTGGGTATTTTGTGTTGATACCCATTATTCTTGTTAGACTCTTGAAACCCATGATTAATGACCGGAGAAAATGTAGTTAGTTGTCCGAATCGTGTTTGATTCGCCCGGGTGGGTTTTGCCGAAACCCTAACACACGAAAATTTAGGGATTTCCTGTTTCCCACCCGTGTATCATGAAATCAACCCCAAAATGTGAATCCCCATGTCCCAATGATGTATATATGTCAGCCGCGGGTTTGATTTTATACGTTTCGACCCGTTCGCGGTGTCCAGGCCCTCTAAATCGACCCTGAGACTGTTCACCCGAGACCGAAGGTGGAAAATACATGTCGTCACCTTCGTAAAATGTTGAATTAACCCTAGAATATGAACCCCCGTGTTCCAATTGTGTGTATGTATCGACCGGATGCCGAATCCCGTAAGATTTGACTCGTTCGTGGCATCCGGGAGCCTTGAAAGAATCCCAAAATCGTTCATCCAAAAATGAAAGGGAAGTTGCATACTTCCATCATCGTGTTAAGTTAAATCGAACCCAAATGTAAAATCTCGTGTACGAATTGTGCGTACGAATCCATTGGATGGCCTATCTCCAAGTATCGAACTGTGTACGGCGTCCGGGTGGTCAAAGAAAAATCTGATAATGTTCACCCAAAACGAAATGAGAAATGTAAAGTGATATGTGATCATAGTTATAATGAAAGTAACGTTTAACTGATTAAACATAAATATGAGCTCCAAAACATGTATCCGTGTGCTGGAGGCAAGGGAATGAGTCCCAGAGGTTTCAAAGTGATATGTGATCATCGGAGGTAAGAATCCAATCTCTCTCGTGAATCTGGGTTGATTGTTGTGATTAAGGGAACTGGATCCCGCAGACAGTGGAATCGAACTTGTGATGATTTGTTATGGAATAAGGGAATTGAGACCCGCAGATTCGTTATGGATTAAGGGAATTGAGTCCCGCCGAAGGTTGTGAACCTTGAGATGAATGGAAGGGAATCCACATTGTGCTGTGATGATATGATCTCCTGGATGGAGATGTGTGTGATGAGATGATCTCCCGGATTGGAGATCTTGTGATAGGAATGAGATTTCCCGAGATGTGATCGTGTGTGGCAAATGTGGATTTCCCTCTCCTATTGTTGACCATAATCTTGAAACTAGGACCCTGAGTCGTAGGGGTTGTATTCTTTAGTACACCATGTCCATTGCGGTGTGAACCCGAGGAATACTTGGCCACGTATTCTGGCCGCTCGTGGGAGCGGGTGATGTATGTGGTACACTTTAGGAAATTACTGTGGAAGAACGATGATTGCCCTGGACCCCGGGGGTGTGGGGTGTGTCTGTCAACGTTACATATTGAGATGTAGTCATCTGTGATGATTATTGTATGGATGCAACCGAGGGTCGTGTGCTACCAACCTAAAATAGTAGTCGTAGCTTTAGAATGTGTAGCGAACACATTCCTGTTCTTGTTCTCTCGTATTGTTGGCTAGTACGGTCTACTAGTCGGGATCCGTAAAGATGATGTAATAATAAAAATGAATAATGTCCAATCAAAGTAACCGTGAGAACTATGTGAAACCAGTGATGCAAGATGTGGTCGTGAGAACTGTGTGAACCTAGTAGTTTAAGATGAAATCATGAAAACCTCGTGAGAATAAAGTGATTCCAAAAGATGACCGATCAATGTAATCATGAGAACCGTGTGAATCAAAGAGATTTCAGATATTCTTATTCCCTCTCCTGATTCATGTTTAAGGAGAGTTCCTGTATCTTTTCCCTGTTCAAGTTTTTGTATGTGCTTAGGAGAGGTGTTTATGATTATACTTGCTGAGTTGTTAGCTCACTCTTGCTGTTGTTATTTTTTCTTTCAGATAAGAATACTTAGCTGACGCTGGATAGTTAGAGCAAGGAGAAGCTTGCTTGAAGGGACTGGCTGGACGTCGAGTGTGCCAAGGATTTGGACTCAGAGTTGGATCGAATTGTGGACAGTCACTCGGGGTTGAGTGTGGCTCGTGGTTATTATTTTATGGTTTTATTATGCTTCCGCATGTATGATGATTTTAGTATGCTTCCGCGTCTGTATTGATGTTTTGAGTTTTGTTTTATTTAAATGACATCTCTCTAGATCCAATATAGTAGATAAGAGTACTGTATTGAAGTCATGGATGATATGACGGTATTTTGAGATCCTATGTGATGTGTTGTAGGCTGTGTGTAAGCCTTTTGTTTAGATGTGTGCTTGTACATGTTAATATTTAACAGGTTATAGTTTCGGTTTTTATCCAGTTACAGATGAAACTCTAGCAGATTTTCTGTAGATATCCATAGTTTAATTATAGGCTTAGGGTTGTGTTGCCATTGACGGAGGTTATTCGATGGAAAAAAATCCGATCCGTCACAAGAAGAGACCGGTTTAGCCGTTTGATCAGAGGCTGCCGGGTCTTGAGGCTAAATCAGATTCATGAGTTGCCTAAACTGGGATTTGGTTAAAGTAATTTTATCATCCTTTTTCCCCTTGTGATCAGAAACAGTGATGAAGCTCGAATGGTTGGCCGAAGAAGCTGTCGTTCCAAACTTACCAGATAGTTTGTGATTGGGAGGGAAATTATGAAGCTGATAACACTTATCAACAATATGACCAGATTTATTACAGTGAGTACAAACAGACATTTTAGCATTACCAGCTTTAAAACACTGCTGAATGGTGTGTCATGAGACACGTCAGTGAACACAGAAAGGCCTTTCTTTCTTAGACAGTGGTGTATTTTTCACGATGGTTTTAGGATTACTAAAAACACATTTGGTGAGTAAAGCCATCGTTTCCAAAGGATGAACGACAGACAACATTTTGTACTGTCATTCTTACTGTTGAATCATTGAGAAAACTTTA
>JAOVVI020002473.1:9674-21021 GCA_028571085.2 Nepenthes alata | reverse complement strand
TGCCTTCGGAGAGGAAGGAGGTGGTGGTAATATGGAGCTGCCGCCACGGATGAGGGCATTGGAGAGCACGGCAGCGCCAATGCCATGCTAATTACCATGGAAACTCATGGTTATCAGATCTCGACTTTTTATAACGGATTCAAACAGCAAAAATTACCATTTGATGACACATGAAAAATACTGCATGTATCTGTTTTTCTTAGGTCCCACGATATAAGAGCCTCATATTATATTTAAAACCCTAGACCTTCAATTGCAACCTTGTTATTACTCTAAAACTCATCATTTTGTTACTCTAAAACTCTAGATTCTCTGGACCCGATAATATGGGAGTCTAATCATGGTTTAAACTCTTGATCTCTAATTTGGACATTACTGTAACTCCAACATTATGAAGTCTCAACATTTTTGAACAAATTGAAACAAATAAATTGACCTTTATATAACATATTAAGACTGTTGTGTATATTTAGACTCGCCAGACCCCACGGTGTGTGAGCCCCATTATTGTTTGGACCATTGAATTTTAAGCACAATCTTATTGCTACTCTAAAACTCACCCTTAGCAAGAAGGCTCGACTTTCTGGAACGTGTTGAACAACAAGAAACTCATTTTATAACAATTGGAGAATTATGCATATATCCAATTTCTCCAAACTCTACAATCTGAGAGCCTCTCTAAAACTCACCCTCAGTAGAAAGTCTAAATTTTCTCGAGCTGATTCAAACAATAAAAACAATCTTTCTATAACTCAGGGGAGAAGAAATGCATCTATCTGATCTCTTCAAATCCCACGATGTGAGACCTCATCATGGTTTATTAAACCCTTCATCTCCGAGTATAACCTTATTATTACTCTAAACTTATAATAGTAGAAGTTCGGAATTCCTATAAAAAAAATTCAAACTAAAATAATGATCTTTCTATAAAATAGTGAGAGAATGCTAAATATATTTGATCTTTTTTATCACAATTTTGACCCGAATAAGTAATTAAATAAATAATTAAAAATTTTAGATTAATATTTTTCTTTTTTTGTTTTGTACCCGAACAAAATTCAAATACTAAATTGGACCTGACTACCAACAAAACCAAACCAGTTATCACATTCAAAGTTGTCAAGAACAAAAAAAACCTGACAGAACTGACAGTATTCAATCACCAAATTAATAATATGTATTAACCAACTCACACCAATCTATCCGTAAGAAAAATATTAACTAATCATCTTATGCTTACAACTAAAAACCTATACAACTAACAAAAATAATAAATATAATTGCTAACTTTACAACTCATAATTGAAATAACTATTAATTTTTAATCTTTGAACTCAAATGAATCCAAATATATATCCAATAATAACAACAACAGACGTATTCAATTATCCATCCAGTCTAAACTCTTACAAATAATTTTTAAATCCTCTAATTTAAAATGGTTAGAAAAAAAACAATTCATGTGCTTAAAATTCAAAAAGAACACATAATTATGATAAAAAAAAACAATTCTACAAAACAAAATAAGGAATGAAAAATAAGAGAACATGTATAAAATCTAATATGTTAAATATCCAATCTGAATTCATATGTCAATTTTATAACTTATATACGAATATGAAATAATTCAATGTACAAAATCATGCAAATATTTTAAATCCAAAAGCTTAAAAATTCTGAGCCCAAAATTAGACAAATTTAAAAATTATGTCAAAACCTGTAATATTAATTAATCAAATCATATCAAATATCATGTATACAAAATCTTAAAAAATTCAAAACATGTTAAAATTGAGAACCAATGACAATTGACTCGGATATCTAATCTAACGGCCAACTCTAATAATGTCGAAAGATAATATTTCATCAATTTTATATAACATTTCTTTAAAAAAAATCAAACGACAAATTTTATATCAAATTACAAAATATTTTCTCTATAAAAAAAATTACAAATGTCAAAATTTTTTATTTTATAAAAAATATAAATATCGAATCGAACACAAACACAAATCCTTCTGCCCTAAGAAAAGTACAAACACAAGGCTACACATACAAAGCTATCTATTATGGGGAAAACACAAGCATAAGTCTCCATAAATACAAAACTATCCATTCCGAAGAAAACACAGACATATCATAAATCTAAAATAGAATTTAAACCGAGATACTTGTATGAACTATCATATGTAAGGCAAAATATATAAGTTTTATGGTGTTTTTTAAAAAATATTTATATATACGAATATAATATTTTAAATATTTACTTATTTTGTACAATCTGTATAAAATATTCAAACGTTCTGTAAAAATAAAGAAACTCTAAAATTTTATGTAAAAATCACATACAAGTAATAATATTTAAAATAGAGAAGCCAAATAGCCACATATATATATATATATATCCAAATAAAAAATATAAATAGAATCAAAAGATTTTGAAATACATCAAAAGAAAGATTTAGAAATAATTATATTGACCCTTTTAATCTAATAAATCTGAAAAAATAAAACTTTAAAATCATCTTCCTTCTCTTCTTCTTTTCTTTCTCTCCTATCATGTTCTTTTCCGCAGAAATGACCAAAATAATCTATGGACTCACTTTTATAAACTCAATCAGTATATAAGCGCCGAGTCGATGTGCATCAGACACTCTCAATCTACCTTATTTGCGTACAAATGCCGCATCAAGTGTGGCTTAAGTATCAACATTTTGTCCAAACTACACATCTTCTACATATATGTTTATCAGTCATTACTCAATCTGCTCAAAACACATATGGGCGGCATCATACAAGCACATATTAGGCATCACCAATTTGCCATTAATACGCACGAGTGTTATAGAAGCACACATTAAACGTGTAGCTTTTGCCTTGAACATGCACGAGAACAAGTCAAGCATCGTTCATATGCTAGGCCCGATTTTCAATATCAAATTTCTACTCAATTTTCATTACATAATTATTTTTAAAGTAATCTAAAATTATACTAAATGACATCATAATTTAAAATTAAAAATGAGACATTAAATAACTAAACCCCACTGTCTGGCAGCCTTGAATAACAAAACAAAAAACAATAAATTAAGACTTTCATAATGATTATGTAATGTAATCACATAACCAAATCCAAACCTTCCAGCAAAAAATCAAATTGTGTGATTACATTCCATAATAAATAATCAGTAGATTAATCTAATTTTTAGTTTCATGAAATCCATCCAATATATGCATTTTATTGACCAAGTGCGCCAATGAAGGTGCCTAAGATGGCGCCGTAGGCACAGCAAGTAGCATATCACTACCCTATGCAAAACATTTTTCCTAAATCGAAATGTAAAAAAAAAAAAAGCTATTAAGTTTATTTTTTTATTTTTCCACACATTAACAATTTTTAAGGGTCACATAGATAATAATATAGTTCAAAATGTAACCAATTTAGCTTAATTTTTTGGCATAGAAGCATATATAACAGCATGATGAACACATAACAGCTTAAATCCCCACCCCCCAGCTGGAAATATGATTGATTATAGTACAAAAATAAAAGCTAAATACGACTGATATGGGTACAAAAGCATAAGTTGGGAGTTAAATTTAAGAACAATAAAAGTTAAGGATGGAAGTGAAGACACAAACATTGGGCCATCAAACTTCGTCATCCGAGCTTCCTTCACTGCTATAATCACTGCTATCATCGTCCTGATCCAATATATCAAGCTGAACATGTGGCACCTGAATTGGCTCAGGTAATTTCGGTAAGACATGAGGAGCAGCTGGCCGTGGTGGTTGCTCCTCGAATCTGGCAGAAGCAGGAAGAGAATCTAATGGCGGCAATGGGACAGGATCCCCAGGCTTCCACCCAGGTGGCGGCAGAGGCAGATCACTTGGAAGCTCAACAGGCATTCCGGGTTTCCATCCTGGCGGAACCATGATATTTGACGGAATGAGGCCCTGAATTGCAGGATTAGCAAGTGGGTTGGCCTCTGCTGGCAGCGGTGGCGGCGGCGGCATCTCCATGAGCGGTTCAATTACTCGGTCCTTGTCCTCTACCACTTTAGGCAGCCCTACATCAAGATCAGCAAAACTGTAGAGCTGTGATGCCCGCATTTGTTCGTCCTGGGGAGCAGGAGGCAGTGCCCCACGAAGCGGAGCTTGTCCAGCACCAAATTCTGGCGGTGCAAAGGTTGTATAGCTGATCCGATGGGCATACGATAGGATGTCCGATAAATTCAACTGAGACGCAACCGTGGTGGTAAAAGACGAACCTTCTTCATTATCTGCTGATTTTGATCGCTTGGGGCGGCGATAATCTGCATAATCGTCGACAAGCATGTCGAGAACGCGCTCTGCTTCGCTGAGTTTGTTAGCAAAGGAAAGAATGGCTGAATCTTTGGACCGGATTTCGGTAGTTTTCTTCTTCTTAGCCTCTTGAAGATCGACGATTTCTTGGAGTTCTGCAACCGCTTCGAACAGTTGAGTTTGAAGGGAAGTAAAGACGATAAGGATTTCTTTAGTCGTAGAAGGAGAAGGGTCGAGTGGGGGTGGAGGGCTCATGGGATGGGTTTGTGAAGAGAGGAAAGTAGGAAGGGAGCCGCGAAAGGAGCTCAGCCATTGAGACCGATTGGGTGAGACCTCGAAAAGTCTCGAGGCGAGAGATGCCATTTGATGAAGAAGAGCTTGAGCTCTTGGAAGAGGAGGCAAAAGAGCAAGAAGGGACGAGGACAGGATTTTGCTCGTTGACAAGGTCGAATCTGGATGATGAGACGGGGGAATTTGAGAGGGTAGTTTCGAAGAATTAGGGCTTTGAAAAGAGGGCGAATTGGGGTTTGAGAGGCCAAGCCTGGCCGGTGATTGGACAATCTGGTGAGGAACACTTTGTAACATATTGGATGGCCTCAATTGTCCTCCAGTAGAGAAAACTGGCATGAAAAATAAAACTTAAAAATAGGATATGGGTGTTGTTAAGGTCCTCCCACGTTTTAGACTCTCGGGTGAACCCAATAGTTCGGATTAAAAGTTTGATGGATAAATAATAAAAATTGAATCAAGTGATTTAAATGGCTATTCAATCTCAACCATTCATCCATTTAAACTCTAATCCTAACAGTTACGTTCACAAAGAACCAATAATGTGAGAGAGCCTTAATGGCTCTCAGTAAAAACATCACCAATGCCTTCGAAGATGGCTACAGAATCTACAATGACATTAAAGAGTGGAAAAAATACAAATGAAACAAAAATGAATCGATACTCAACATGGCAGTCGAGATGGAATAACAAAGGTAAGATTGACTCAATTCAAGTTCAACACCATGTTTCAGGAGGAAAATGCAATCAAATATTTTTATTTACAATAATAAAGAGGCAAAAAAAACATTGCTACCAGGTGGAAGAATTCTAAATGGATATAGTATCACTGATTGCTGGTGCTGCAGATTTAAATAGGAAAAAGAAAATGCAAAATTGTGTAATCTATTCTTTGCTATTAACACATGTTACAGCAATTTGAGCTAACCAAATCTCAGGGGCTTGTTTGGTTCATAAAAAATTTGAAGAAAAAAGAATGCCAGAGGAAAAATAAAAATGTAAGAAAATGATAAAAAAAAACAAAAAAAAAAACACTTTTCTCTTGTTTGTTACGATTTTTTACATTTTTCATTATATTTTTCTTGTAAATCAAATATAAGGAAATAATTTCATTTATATTTTTTCCCTTTAAGTTTTTCTAGAATTAAACAGACTCTAAATGAGCTTATTTAGATGCCTAACTTTTCTTCATGCCTATATCTGGGTCAACTTAATTTATCAAAGGGAGAAAGGAAGGCCAAATCATGTAAATTCTTCATATAAATAGCTTCTTTTGACTAATAAATTTGATCAAAGCAAACATTTATTTGAAATTTAGAATCAGCCAATCATGATCATATTACTCTATTATGACATTAACGTCATTAATGCAAACAACAAAACAGCTTCTATGTAACTCATGTTGGATATCTCACCCTCCCCAGACCTCACAACAATATAGGGATATTGTGCACCCTTTAATCAAACAATCATCGCATTTCACCTTTGGTGTTGTGGGGTTTCAAGGTTTAAGTTTGAATCTTAAAGAAAGGAGGAATACACCTCAGTTCTTTGAAAGGAAAAAGAAGGTCAACTCTCAAGTCCTACAATCAAGTAGTATTGAATGAAACGAAGGTGAAGGAAGAAACCCTAGGTATCTAGACATACTGCATGTCCGCAAACTTAGCTCATTACCCTCGCCTTTCTCTCCCTCTTTCCGGCCATAAAAACCTAATCATTTGTAGCTTAGTTGACTCCAGATATGATATAGCGTTCTATATAGATGGAAGAATTCCGTTTTATTGCAATTAAGGCTACATGTTTGATTTGTAATCAAAATCTCAACTAACACATGAACTTTTAGCTAAAGTTGATTCCATGTTTCTCACATGGACAAACAATGATCAAAATAATCAAATGCACGAGACTCCCATATATTGAGATCTGGGATTGATAAGATGCAAGAACCCTTACCTTTGCATTACGAAATGGTCATTTTCTTGGTTTGAATTCATGATCTCTATGTCATAATAAAACAACCTTACCATGGTGCTAAAGCTCACCCTCCAAGCAATGTTCAAAATAAAATATCAGCTTAAGACAATGTTTCCATTGAATAAGGACCCCTTGACACCAGCCCAGCAAAACCCAAAAAGATTTCAAATAAAGTTCAAAAAAAAAAAAAAAATTCAACAAAACTTAGTCCCTTCCCATCACGATCTTATTCTGTATTAGTATCCTCATAATTTGCACATCTTAAACATTTTTATATTTAGTGTTAGTACACATATAGTATCAATCATCAAAGTCATTCCTATTTTGCATGCATACTCGTACATTGCTATTAACGGCGATAAGCCTTGATACAATGGTAAGGTTGTTCTCTAATGGCCTGGTGGAGGTTACTACTTTAAACCACGGAAACAATTTCTCAGCAACGTAAGGACAATGAGAGACACATAGAGGGGGTCCCCAATTCTAGACAATGGTTTGCCATTATCTTAAAGATTAAGGTAAAATTAACAATCAAGTAACACCACCGTTATACCATATTAGTAGAATGGGGTATTGTCTCTAACAATTTCCACCAAATTCAGGGCCATAATAGCAATTTTTTTCTAAGGGTAATCCCACTAATGTGGTTGCTTCAGAATTCTATACCTTCGGCAGAAGTAATAACAGTTCATAGAAAGACAAAAATCATAAGAACTATCCAAAATTCTCATTCAAAGGCCAAGTTGATTGACAGCCTGCTAGCAAGAGTCCCCTCCCCAAATTTGATAGGTACAAAAGAGGCAATTGGGTGCCAGAAGCTCTCACTATTCACAGTTTCTAGGGACGGGTCATACAACTATTAGGTCTATTGTCTGTAATATCACATTGTATTATGCAAGAGGCCGTTTTTCAACTAAATCCCAAATTAAAATTTCAAATTCTTTTAAAATTTGATAGGTGCAGCAAGAATATTCCTTTAATGTTCCTTCTCAAAATAAAATTTGATAGTTGCTTAATGCTAGGCTTCCCGAAGAGAATTGGTCCGACCTGGTCTTGATACATGAGAACATCTCAGATGATGTGCTCGGCTAACTAGATACTCAGAAACACTCTTTTGAAATATCTTTACCTTGACAGGAGGTTTCAAGAAGAGTAAAATTCATTTGGGAACAAATCAGTACATAATCAACAATTTAAACAAAGTCCCGCTATGCAAGCTAACCAGATAACCCCACTCTGTTTCAAGGCAGCTTCAACCCCTACTGTTGTCTTATTCAGTACCTCCAATTTCCCATCCCAATGTCTCATTTTAAGTAAGGCTATTATTTAAGCACCGCAAAATGCTCACTGACACAAGTAAAGGCAGGACCTTTAAACCAATCAGTACAAAGTGATCACTTATAAGCACTGTTGTCACATGTGATCCTGGTGCTTGGGCAGTGCGAGGAGAGGCACGGGTGCCTGGAACATGTCCAGGTAAGGGAAAATGGCAAGATGCTCACCTAGACAAGCGCCCAAAACAAGGCAACCATGCTTTTAGTCACCCACTTCTTTTCAAATATTTCTTTTTTAAAAATTTTTCTAAAATATTCCTAGCCTTTTAGAAAATTTACAACTTTGTATTTCTATTAAATGCATTGCCCTTTCATCACCACAATCTATACAACGCAACCTTTCTCTCTCTGTCATTTCATTCGCACCACACAAAATCAATATTTTTATTATTTTTGCTACTAGTTGAGGTCACAAATAACAAATCATGAGAGAAGGAAAAGATTTGGAGTTCTAGAGAGCAGATCCAAAACCTTTGAGTTCTAAGGTAATAGGAGTAGAAGAGGAAGAGGCTGATTCAAAGAAAATAAATAAGAAAATTTATGACTACAAATCTAGTGATGAATTTGATGAGGGCTTGTTAAATGCTAATAGTGGTGATGAGGATGATGTGGTAGATTTTAATGATGATTAGGATTGGATCATCTAAAGATAGTGTATATGCTAGAAGATAATATTGCAGAATAATTGTTTTGTCAATCGTTTTATATGTAATGACGTAATACTTATTCATATACATGTATTTATAGTTACCTTCAATTGTTTGAACCTCAATTAATATTTTTCTACATAATTTGTAGACATATATTTATATTTTAATTAGCGCCTCACATGTATCGAGCAAGAATTTTGTATAGTGCCCAGCGCCTCATGCAATATAGAGTCCTAGTGCCTTAACTCACCAAATGTTAGAATTCAAATCGAACAATGTAAATTTTTGCAAAATTTTTCTTGCATCCTTAAATTTTTTTAGAAATTTAAGTGAATTGAGTTTAAATTTTAATATTGCAAAAAATTTAAATATCCAATTGTGAAAGTTGGAAACTTTTAACATATAATAATACCAAAGGCTAAAAGGCTCAAAACCCTCTATGTGGGGAAATAAATTCAATAAATCTTTTTCCATATTCGACTGTTGCCTATCGCTATTAATTGCTTACTTATACTTCCGCACTTTCAACTACCAATTTACTTAAATTTTGCGGATTTTTTATGTTTTTGTCCCAAGATCGACCTTCGATTTAAGTATGATCAGGAGTCAACTTAACAGGTGTCCAGCTCTCAATGGGAACGCATTGCATAGTTTTTGAGGATATAAAATTCGGACCATGACACCTAGCACGTTTGAGAACACTGTTTATGAGTTAACTGATGTTTTTCCAAATGCAAGACAATGAGAGATACAACCCTACATAACTTAAAATGTTTCTTCAACCAGTAGCCTTGCATAGTACCAATCAATCCCCTTTTACTTCCCTGGAAACTAGCTAATTTCAACAGCACACAATCTAGATATTGTTGAGCAGAGGTACGTCACCACACCACATGTACAGTTTAAAATATACAGGAAAAGTCAATTAAGGGAAAAATCACATAAGTATGCAGCAGGTTACCTCTCGTGGAATGGAAGTCCAATCTTTTCTCACAGCTCTGGAGGTACTGAAGATTGGCTTTACCAATTCTTCAGCCAAAACTTCTTCAGGTGCCTCCTGTTTCAAGTTCTATGCAGACATTTCTTCTTCCTAAAGCAAGATAATTCCATATCTGTGCCATAATCCCCATACACATATACTCAGTGAGAGATAGATAATCATCAATAAATAATTTAGTTAAATGAGAGATTCACATTAGATAATTACATGATTAAAAAATTACTGCAAAAAAAAATATAAATCTTTGAAGGGTTTCCCAATTTGCTTGCATTTTTGGGAAATCTGGATAAAGAATCCAGGATGTGACAGCAACAAGTAAGAAGTGAAAACCTTGTGATTGATTAGGGACCGTAATTTTAGGGCAAGAAAGTGAAGAAATCAAGAGCTAAGCATGAGGGCAATTAGGGTTTTGCTTCAGCCCTGGTCGTTAAAACCCCCCAACGTCGGCATTTGGAAAGCTAGAATCGGCAAATTACTGGCATTGATGCTTTAATTCTGATGAAATGAACACTCTAATCATGGTTCCATCATCAGTTTTGCAAAGAGCTCTAATGATCTCACAGAAAGAGAATAGAGACCCTTTTGGAATCTTGTAGATTTTTAATGTGTATGTTGGCTGACAAGGGAGATTCAGTTCCAATAGGACAGAATTTTTTTGATAAAATGGCAAAGTTGATTGCTGGACAATAAGTCATGGCAACGAAAAAATCCCCATAGAGAGAATCTAAGGTGGAAAAATCTTGTGCTTAATAGCAGTTATAAGCCTGTAATAGCTTGCTCATTGATGGGTAGTGAGTACCCAAGGCTCAATTAAAAGGTCCGTTTCTGCAAAATAGGCCCAAGTACCAAGAAGGCCAAAGAAGCTAACACGGCCCAAGAAGTTGATGCGGCTGATTAAGGCCCAAGAGGCACTGAGGCCTGACGACATGACATTGAAAGCTCGCAGACTTGATAAAGACCAAAGCCTTTGATAAAGGACGAGGACTTTGAGAAATGGCCGATGACATGAGCGCAGACAAGGAAGCGCAAGATGACCAAGGACGCCAATTCAGAGGGTTAACTTTTGCAAAGGCATGCGCAATCTCTGCTACACGTAATCTTCACAGGGCATGATGACTTGCAGAACAAGCGTGATTTTTACAGAAGTGACGCTCATAGAGCAAGCCGGCATGCACGCAACGTCTCTGACACAGCAAGATGGATTTTGCAGAGTTGGTGGTAGGAGCCACTGCGCATGCAAGCTCCACGTGGGTGCTCCACGTAGGATAACCCATACTACTATATTTACATTTACTGTGAACTTTAACACACGCTAACATACAAAGAGAGAAAGACGCTTACACAATGCAAGTGAGAGAACTTTGGCAAGAACAGAGTGACCAAGTGTCATAAATTTCCCTTCGTTCTCCATACTCCCCAGGATTCCTGGGCACTTTGTATTCGCAAGCTCAAATAGTGAAATCTTTCTAAGATCAAGAGTCCCATGGTTTTTCCATTTCATTAAGAAAAGGATTTTCCATGTAAAACACTGTGTGCCATTGTCTTGCTCTCCTGCTTCCATTTAAAAATTATATTTGTATTGCTCTGCAGTTGGACCCCCATCCGTATAGACTCTAGGATTTGAGGACGCAACATTTGGCACCGTCTATGGGAACCGACAGAAAGTTAGGTTAACATACTTTCTGCAATCAAGACAATGGTGAACACTCAAGCTCAAGCCGGTGCCCCTGTCAGAGATGCAGCCTCCTGTAGGCAGCAAGATGGACAACCATCTTGATCCTTGAACATGGGCCCTG
>JAOVVI020002472.1:0-21024 GCA_028571085.2 Nepenthes alata | reverse complement strand
TCCATTCCTGGGTTTGAGAGAAATCTGCTCACAAGGCCAACCGCATGAGCAATGTCCGGCCGCGTACACACAGCCGCGTACATTAGGCTGCGAACGGCCGAGGAGTAAGGAATCTTACTCATGCGCGCCTTCTCACTGTCCGAGGACGGACACTGCTGCTTTCTCGGCTTAGAGTGGTTGGACATGACGCCTGAAAGAGTCATCGTCCCAAAAACGCCTCAAAGGAGTCCTCATCCCAAAAGACGCCTCAAAGGAGTTCGCGGACATGCCACTTTGGAGTGACCCCAACAGCTTTCTCTAATAAGAGACATAAATTATTGATAGCAAAAGATATCATTACTTTTACTATGATCAAATGACACATATAATTACCATCGATTCTGATCCATTTAATATAACCACACTCATTTGAGATAGAATTTAAAATTATCAACTGAAATAAGTCTCTATTAATAACAAAAGTTTAAGAAATATTCTCTATTTTGATACATTCATTAAGTTAGAATTTAAAAATAATAATATAAACCTATTGGATAAACCATTATATGGTCTTGATAATGAATTAATTCAAGTAAAGGAAATTTTTATTTAGATGTTATGATGGGAACATATCAAAAAATGACTTCCCACTCGCTAGTTTTTTTAATAGTAGATCTTTTCTAATAATATACTAGGCTGATTATACTGGACAATATTTAGAGCGGTCATTTCCATCTCACTTTTGAAAAAGTGTTCAAGAGATTAAAGAAAATTTGGTCACAAACAAAGCAATTATTTAACACAATTGGTACAAAAATTTTACTTTTGAGATGATACTTCACTTCAACAGGTTCAACCTAAACAATCACCACTTTAGATTCCTTTGAATTTAACAAACCTAGATAAATATGTTTAAATCAGGTCTTCACTGGACTAAGAATTGAAGCAAAACTTAATAGAGTTCATATAGAATAACATTGATATTTTTACTTGGACACTAGTAAACATGTTAGTTATTATGTTTAATTCATGTCTTCACTGGACCAAATACTTAACCAAAAATTAATCATGTTCATACGGAATAATGTGGATATTTTCTCCTAGACACCAGTAAATATGTCAGTTATTCACATGGAATTGATAGTTCATAAATTGAGTTTCATCTCTGGACGTAAACCTATCAAATAGAAGAGGTGAAACTATTCTATAGAAAAATTCATAACTATTTAAGAAGAGGTCAAAAAGTAACTAATACAGGATTCATTAGAAAAGTTAATTATCCAAATTGGCTATTCAATGTCATCCTCATAAATAAGAGTAATAAAAAATGAAGAATATGTGTTGATTTTATAGATGTAAATAAAGTATAACCAAAATAGAGTTTCCTTTTCAAAAGATTGATCAGCTGGTAGATTTAATATCCGAATACGAACTATTAAATATTATGGAAGCTTATTCAGAATATAATTAGATCCGAATAAATCTAAAAAAAAAAAGATGACCTCATTTATGACCGATTAGAAAACTTAATACTATAAAGTATTCCCTTTTGATTTGGAGAATATTAGAGCAATATATCAGGGGCTTATAAATAAAATATTTGAACTACAAATCGAAAGAAATATGGTGATATACATTGACAACATGCTCATCAAAAGTATTTTTATTGACAACGATATTAACAAAAGAAATATGGCCCATTTGTCCTTATTAACTTATTTTAATGAGGATGAGAAATTATATCTTCACCTGGCTATTTCAGAAGTAGTTTTGAGTGTTGTTCTTGTTAGAGAAGAATCAAGGATACAATGATCAGTATATTGTATCAACAAGATTCTAGTAAACTCGAAGACTCAACATATACAAACAAAGAATGCTGCTTTAACAATAGTTTTCACTATAAAGAAGCTCCAAAAGTATAGGCTGGTACATTATAATAAATGGATCACTATATAAAATGATCAATCTAGTACCCTTTATGCATTGCTTAATTTCAATAGAAGATGACTACTCTCTCAGAGAAATTTACCTCAGTATTTACAGAGTGCAAATGAGTGAAAAGAATTTGACCTTTAAGATTATGAAACAAGTTTATTATTAGCAGACAATAAAGAAGGATGTGATCGATTTTATCAAAAAAAAAAGTGACAATTGTCTAATCCATAGCAATGTTCTCAAATAATTTCACACACATGAAACTTCAAACTTTGTAGGCCTTATGGTCATTTACACAATGTAGGTTGGACATATCAGGTCTATTCCCATTAGCAACATGTTAAAAAAGATTATTGTCATCACGGTCGACTATTTAACTAAGTAAATGGAAGCCTTTCCTTTGACTAATATTAGAGTAAAAAGTAATAAAATTTGTGCATTAAAGTATTCTCTGCAGATTTAGGATATCAAATATTATGATAACTGACAATTGTACTCAATTCTAAAGAAAAAAGTTTACAAAATATTACAAAATCTCGGGTATTCGATTGTTGCTTGCATCAATGTCGTACTCACAAACAAATGAACAGAGTAAGGTGACGAAATGAATGATAATTAATGTCTTAGACACTAAATTAGACAAAGCTGAAGATGTTTAGGTAAACGAACTTTCATTCACTCTCTGGACCTACTGAATGATCTTAAGAGAACCCTTCAAGAGAATCTAATTGAGAGACACTTTTTAATTTCTACTATGAAACGAAAGCAATAATCATAGTGGATATAGGACTGTCAAGCTATCGATTGAAAAAATTTATATAATATCAAAATTTTTAACTTCTTAGGTAGAATTTAGATATTGTGAAGGAAGCTTGAAAAGCAGTTCATATCTAAACAGTAGTCTTTTAGTAAAGAGTCGCTTGACATTATAGCGGAAAGGTGAATACACGAACACCTGATGCAGGTGACTTGATGTTAAGGAACATCAAGACTACAAAAAAATATACATACGAAAATAAGTTGTCTAAAACTTAGGAAAGACTATTTCTAATGTTAGTTATACTTTGTAATGGGACATTAATTATGTACCCAAAATAGAAAACTAGTCCCACACACTTAAAACACCTTTTATTCTAAAAAATTATTAACAATAAAGAGCCAACTTAAGAATTTAGAGGCACACTCTACCCCTCATTTTAAAATACTTGTATGATGTAAATTATTTTGAATTATTAATAAAAAAAATTTTATTTTTATTTTTCTAAATTTGCGCACATTAATGACATTGATAACAAAATATGGCCATAACTAATTATGAGTTAGACAATTGATTTTAACTTCTTATTTGTTAAACACACTACCTCAAATGAGTGATCATGGTATAGGTTCATCGAAACCATATGAATTCAAGCATGATCACACACACAAAATTCAATAGGACCCAGGCTTAATAACTAAGTATTCGATACCCTTTTAAGAGATCAAGTATTAGATGGATTGAGGTCTGTCAACACTCAACTATTAACAGTTACCCGATTTATTAAACTTCAGAGATACTATATATGTATAAATGACAATGAAGCCCTATGAGAAATATACGATTAGTTATGTGGTCAATGACTAGGATCTTCTCTTCCCAACAACAATAGTCTAAAAGATTTAGTTGGGAATTAATTTTGGCATTTCCTGATCAAAGATCGAGATACCATATGCTTAAGGGCTAAGCTTCTCAATCTACATCCATGAAAAACAACTATGAATATATTAAGCGAAACGTTTAGGGGAGATTCATTTGAAGAAAAAGTTACACTATCTTGTTACAAAGTTATTGCAAAAAATTATAATTATAAGGATTGAAATTAATTGGCAACCCTATACGTAACACTCGGAATCAGAGCCTAAAACTTAAGGATTCAATTGATCCTCAAAATTTTTAACTTTTGAAGCCAAAACAACTTTAGAATTCATCGCATCCAAGCAGCTAATAAGAAATTTAGGAGCTCACAGGGAAGCTATTCTCTTACAAAGATTGATGCCTTCATTAAACTATGTATCAAGTAAATGACCAAGTTTATCCGACAATGTACTCTTCCTCAATGACTTCTCAAGCCGTAAGTAATATGCTTGCAGTCCCTCTATGGCGCATAGAGCCACCAAATGCATTGTTCCGCTTTAATAACTCTATCTTTGAAAGAAATGGCCATATCCTCAACAATAATAATTCAATCTATAGAATCTTGAGCTCTACTGATTCATTTGGCCAATTCTTTTGCTAGGTAGATTAATCCATCATCAAGGACTCACGCTTTGATCTTAGTAGTTATAACTCTACACTTCAAACTCCTAATAATAGCTGAATTAACATAAGACCAGGACAAGCTTGCGATTTCTTGTTCTTAAAAGTATAGCTTGTGCTTTACTTGATTCACTAAATCCTCCAATTAGAAAAAAAAAAACTACATTTATAATGTAAAAATAAATAAATAAGTTAAAATTAAAGTACAAAAACATACCTTTTGGATTGAAATATTCTCTTTGGTAGTGAAATCCAATGAAGATTTAGCAATATCAGGATTTGAAGAGGGTGAGTGTCTCCAGCAAAGAAGTGGTAAGGCAAGACGAAACAAAGAAATTTCAAAACTTGGAGCTGTTTGAGAAGTTTAAAACTCCTTGCTACCCGAAGAGAAGGGGGATACCAAATGAATTTCTATCTCCCTCACAATACAAATATTATTCAAATCATTTTTCGATTTAGATGAAGCAGCTCAAGCGACCAGAGCCTCCACCACTAGTTCGACTGAAGGATAGCCAAATATAATAGGAATCCCATATATAGCCATAGTAGGAGTAGCAACTATTGGCACACCTTCAAAAGAGGAGTGATGCAGAGAGTTGTGTTCTTCATCTAATGAAATAATCGGAATTTTTTCTTTATAGTGCAAAATAGGCATCTCCTCTCAGGGCTTTACATGAGAAGAGACAAGAGCTGATATTGAAAAATGTGCAGCTTTCATATCAGCCCTCATTTCACCCATAGAATTCTAAAAAGTTGCGTTGACAGTCTTTAACGCATCTTCATTCACCAGAGAAACTAGCGAAGTTGTGAGATGGTTACTGGACTGATTAAAATGAGTTCTAGGAAAAAAACAACTGGCAAAATGCCATTTCTCCTTTTCAAAAGACGTGAAAGCAAGTTGGCAACAGCATCTCCCACAAGAAACACGTAGTAATTTACCGCGTCTGAAGCAATGAGAGTAAGAAAATTGTCAGTATTATTCAACTTCGTAACATTGTTATTCAGCAAATTGTATTGAGACCTAGTAAGAAAAATTCATTCTCAAGTATTGAATCAGAAAAAACTAAGTTCACGTTACTCCAAATATTGAGAAAATTCTAGTCATTTGAAACTTTAATTAAACAAAAAAAACTGATTTTTTAGTTTTTCATGGAGTTTGGATTCTATCCACTTATTTTAAATTATTTCTATAAATCAAAAAAATTTAACCGCTTTCTTGGTTAAAATAATAATTTTTACCATTCGGGTGTCTGACTTAAGCTTTTGACACTGGAATAAAATGCACAATGCCACCAAATATCAAATGATATTGGGTTGGAGTTAAGTAAAATAAATTTTAAATGCTTGCATTATTTCCATGAATTTTTTGACTAAAGGTATGCAAAGCTATTTTAAATAGGCTTTATAAATGATAATAAAGTTATTTCTCGAAAAACAAACCTTCTCATTTCAAGAAGGAATAACAAATGGAATTTCAAATGGAATGTTGAACCATATCATGTGTATCGAACAGTGATAAGTATGAAGCAATATCAATAACATTCTTGAGGGAGTTTTATAGAGCCATGAACGATAGAAAACAAGGAAATCAAAGGACTCTCAAGATTTTGAATACAAAGATTTTCATTTCAAGAAAATGTAAAAATGAGAAGAAGATAATACTCCAATTTAAATAGAAAAAATGAAGATGTTATAATTTAAAATGATGATTGAATTTAGAAATCATGTATTGTAAACAAAAACACTGATATAAACAACGCACTGATTTCCTAAAAGCTCTCAAATGAAGGCATGTTTTTCGCTCTATCTATAATCAAAGCATTGCATATTAATAACAGATGAATAAATTCTAAACGACAGATTATGTGTCTCAAGAGAGAAAATCATCTAATACTGAATTAAATTCATCATCAATGAGTCATCTTTATTATAGAAGTCATCATAATGACGGCATCATCCAACCTGCTAAAATTTAGTCGGCCTTACGAGACAAACTAGCAAGGTATTTATATTTTAAAGTTTAATTTATTTAATTAAAAGTTTTGATTTATCAAAATGTCAAATTATTAAATTTTTTTCAGATTATCACTCAGAAAACTCTTAACCTTCAAAACCAATAGTAGAAAAAATTTTCATTCAAATTCATTTATTAATCTAAACTTTCAGTAACTTACAATCCCATATGAATAAATATAAATCCAGAAACTACATGAACAAATCAACAAATATAATATAAATAGGAAATAAAAAATACGCATTTCTATTCAATCTTGAAAACATTACATGCAAGACATATCTCAACATGAAAATACTTAACAAATCTGCTTGAGAAAAAGAAAAGCCATCAGAGCGTAAATCTTAATAGCAGTAGAGAAAGCTGGAGCTTTATTATGTCTCTCCAACAGTAACTCGTGCAAATGGGGAGGGAAAGGGCAGCACCAAGCTAGACAACTTTAACAGATTGATGGTAGGCAGCTGGATCCTCCGCATATTAACTCTTATACTAATCCCATCAATGAGAAACGTATGAGTCAATATACACCCGATGGCATAAGGCTTCAAAAGCAACTACCCTGCCAAAAAATCGATTCGGTTGATGATGCTACATGAAAGAGAAAAATCAAGACGGCTTTCTCCCTAAAAGATGGTAACTATGTCAGACTTCATTAATACCATTCGAAGAAACACCATGGCATCAGGGTGGCCCCTTTTCTATTTGATCCACCAAACATTGAAGGGCTTGAGATATCCAGCTGACTTTATTAGATGCTAAGGCTTAGAAATTAAATGAAGATAGAATGAAAGTAGTTCCTTTTATAATTTAAAATAATCTGAAGAAAACATAGCATTTTGAAGTAAAAGCATGTAGTTAATAGTCAATGAATATCTGCTAAATTATAGGAAAGCAGATTCTGATTAATGTGATCAGATAGTGATAAATGTTCGCTAGCACCCATTCCATTAGGAAGAAGCACTTACATAGTAAATAAGACAGAATTAATTTGATCTTTCTTTTAGACATATGTAGAGTTTGAATTCAACATTTAAGTACATGGGTTGGTATTGGGTATAGCCTAAATAGGGCTGACACAGCTCACTAATGTAACAAGTCCATAAATAATAAACTTAAAAAGAAAAAAAGGAATCAATTGGTCTATTAAACTCGAGTTCAAATAATATAATCACACATTAATTCGAAGGAATCGAAATAAGAAGGATAATTGAGTGGCCGAGTAGTCAAGTGTTTGAAAAGACATGAAAAAGATAGGATGGACGGATTTGAATGATTAGATATCCGAATAATAAACCTGGCGGTTGATATGACTAAACGATTAATCACATTAAGTGGTTAACTAAACTAAGGAGTCAACCTAGCTAAGTATTTAAATCAAACGGGCAGTTGACGTACTCTACAATTAACCTAAGTAAGGATTTCCTAATTAAAACTAATTGTTAGGCATATTGCCATTTGATTAATTGTCTCCAGAAAACCTACCATTTTTAATTTATAATTGATATAACTGTTCTATTCATTGTATATTATTCATCTTCAGAAAACCATGATTACCCAACAACGTGACTATAAATACATTTGCTTCCCTTGAAAAGGGGGATAGAAGCTGGTTAGGGGGGTCATGGGGCCGGCAATGGTATCGCCTTAATGTACAAAGTTTCGTTAAACGGATGGTAATGGTTAACTGGAGATAGTAGGTGGGCTTTTAGAAGTTCAATGGGTTAAGAGCTTAAAATTAAACTTCTATTGAATTATTAATTTTTATGTGTCCAATACAATGAATACGTAAAACATATTCTCATACGCTGCCAAATACGAAAACTTTGAAAAATATCTTTTTCTAAGGGAATAGGAGCTTATTTTTCCTTAATTGTAGTAGTCATGCCAAGGCTCTTGCTTGTCGATTGTCTCTTTCCTTAATACCATCTTCAACCGTAGTACTCGTGATAACTCAAATTGGCATTGCCTCTTCTATCGATTGCCTACTTGCTGGATCAGCTAACACCTTCGACATGAAAAGCATCGGAGTAAAGACTCCGGCCTTGGAGGAATGGTGTGAGGCTGACCGATCGATCGCATTCCAAGCAGTCGCTGCTCTGTTTACAAGCTTGTCACTGCTCTGCATTGACATATAAATGTATGCATATGCTTTGTTTCTGAATAATTGCTGCAGATTGGGGCTTATACCTGATGGTTGTAGCATGCTATTGCCGTTAATTAGTGTGTGAACTAAACAAGTTTGAGATTGTTTCAGCTGAGAAAAAATATATACATATATAACAACTAAGCTGATCTCAACTCAGCTTGGTGGTATTGATTTTTCTTTTTTTCTTTTTTCCCCTGCCAAATCAAGCTTGAGCTAAGAAAACAAGCCTTCGTTTATAATACAAACAGAATTAAGTCAAACGTGAGAAATCCGGACTCGACACAGCTCGGTTGTGGCCTGTGTTTATTGAGCATAATAAAATTACAAAAATTAGTTCACAGCCAACCAAACAGGGCCTCAATATCCACTGGAAATTAAAATCATGATATCAATAAGTGATTGATTAATTAATCATTCAAGTGTCACGAACACTGATTTTGAAAGGACTTGTTCGGAAGCATTGAAGGAACCAAGAAGAAGAATAAATCCATGACCCAGATGCTCACTTGTAAGGCTGGGCCAGCTGCATATTGCTTATACATTTGAAGGAGATCACACCATCTTCGTCGTAAAATGCAAATTAGGAATTCTTATTAAAACAATGCAGTATAAAAGCATCACGCTGCACCCATTTGTGAACCTAGTATCTGGATCTGTGGATTAAAAAGACAAAATTGCAGTGAATTTGCAGATATAAATACATAGAATTATGCAAATGCCAAACCAAACTTCGGAACAATAAGAAAGAAAATACCTTGTTAACAAGCAAATTTACTTGCTCTCTGTACATTTCCTTCAAGTCCACTATATCGTTCCGAAGTTCTTCCAACTACAAAATATTAATATCAATAAGTCTGACAGACACCCCAAGAATGAAAGCATTTTCTTCTTCTTTCGTTCCCATCCATTAAAATTCACAACATAGGATCCCCCCCCCCTTTTGAAGGAAGCAAGAATGTTAAATGAAAAAGATGCAATAGAAGAGAACACCATGTACCCATGGGATCCACACAACTCCAATAGTGAAGTTCCACAGGTAAAAGCAAGAACCATAACCATACCCTTAAAGGGACCGATTAATTACTCCTGTAAATGAAAAATCTTTCCCCAACTCACTTTGAACCTAATCCAGTTCTTCCAGCGACAATCTAATATGAATCAGCACTAACCACACAACTGTTTCTTCGTCATTTTTATGAACAGAGGCCTACGACCAAGCCACCAAGGTGCACTACACTGGAAGTGATCAAAAGAGAAAAAAAAAAACTATTTATGAACTACATTGCCCTCAAACTTGCCAGGGTGTTTTCACTACAACCTTTCTTCTCTTTGTAAATTGTTGACATGTAGAATCCTCCCTAAGGAGGCATCCTAGGTAACATTCTGAGCACAACACTGAGAATACCTCCATCCCAAGAATGCTGCGTTTTTTGCATTTTTTGCAAAATGTAGAATCTCGACAGAGCACCTTGTTACCCTGCATTTTTTGCAGCTAACAATGCTGCGTCAGTAGATCGTCCATATACTTTTATTGTCAACCAGCTCCAAAGAAGGAGGGTTCCTCGTGGTTTTGAATGTGGAAGGTGAAGGATTTTGAGGCATTTAATTTCAAATGTAATCCACCAAGATATAGAGACTAACATTCTTCTACTTATATCTGAGAAACCTATCAAAGAAATAGGGAGACTGAAAATTCTTCTATGCAAAAAAGTTAATGGATCACTAACACATATCCCTTGCAGATACCTTGCGTGTTGCTTATACAGGATATTTAAGACATTTAGGACTAGAGGTGCCACTAAAATTCACAGTGAAGCACCGCTCCCGTCCCCCAAGCCAAACCTAAAAGCAACAAATTGTGAAAGCAAGTCTATAACAAAAGCAAGCTCAAGCAAACCATCGATGGAAGGCATATGATTCATCCAATCTGATATTCAACTCCATAAGTACACACAAATGCCACAAAATAAACAGTGTGCAGGAAAGTAAGAATTAGCCAAAATAAATCTTACATGACTGAGCACTCTGATCTAATTGCAAGTCTTAATACATAATATCTTCATCACTTTTCACTACTCCTAATAGATGAACTTGTGAGAAAGGAGGAGGGGGATAAGACTAAGTTGAAACTGATAATCAAATTCAAAACCGGCCCTGTTGGATGCTTCTGATAAATAATCAATTTGTGCGGGTGACTTCATTGCAATAATTCATTCTCATAGAAACCAACCAAAATCTCCACAAATACAGAGAAAAATAACTAAAATTGCCATACCTCCTCATCACGTTCACCCATAAGCTCTAGTGCAGCAGTGTGCCTCCTTCTTAGTGCTTCTAGCTCTGCCCTTATGCCAGGCAACACAGCCACCTCAGACCGCAACTTTTCACACTGCAGCAGATCCGTTAGTTGCAACTACGTGATACAAGATATTATGAATCAAACAGAGCATGTATAAGAAAGAACTTAACCTGTTCGGTCATTTTAACCAATTCTTCAGCAAGAGAGTTCCGGATAGATTCCATTGAAACCTGAAATAAATAAGCCTTGTTTACAGACCAAGAAAAGATGAATAAACAAAAAGGCTAAAGATGCCAGCTTATTAGCATGCAAAATAACTCAGCACAACTTAAAAAACAAATAAAGAAAGGAGAGCTGCATTGAGTTTCAGACCATTCAGATTCCAATTGAAAAAAATTCTATAGGATGCTAAAGGCAACAGAATCTGTCAGTGGCATCTGGGTGAAATTATTGGCTCGTGTAGCCTCCAATTCCCAGAAATCACTAGGGCAATGAGAGAGTCAATAAAAGTACTGCACAAATGAAAAAAATACAAATAAATCACGGATTCATACCAGACGAGACATGTATGATGAGACTTCACCCTCCTTTTGCCGAAGTGTAGCTTCAAAAGCACTTGGTGTCATGCTTTTCAGATAGTATGGGGTCATGCTTGCCTCCCCAGAATTTCTCCGCTCTAACAAATTTCCAGAAGAATCAAAAGAGCCCTGCAGAAAGAAGCTTTCCTCCATGTTATCCACGCTGCTAGCACTTGAAAGTTTCCGAACGAACTTTCCTGCACAAATGTGAGATATTAAAGTGACTCACTAGTACAAATAACACACAGAAGGGGTGTCACCATGGAATTAAATATCATCCGATATTCAAAATATCAGCTGATATATATCCGTATCAAGTCCCCAAATACCGATATTTCCTGATACCACAACAAGTGACGATATATTTTGATACATCGGCTAATATTTGCCTATCTAGTTACAATTCGTAGGGAAAAAATTCCAGTATATCTGAAATCAAAACCAATGTTTTCATACATGGGTGACACTAATCAATGTACTAAGTACCATTTTCAAGGGAAGACTTCTGCATTGCAATTGGACTTTGGTCTGACACAGAAGATGGCTGAACACGAGCTTTCCTCTCCAAATCTAATCTAGCATTTTTCTCCCGATCTAGCTCCTGAAGTCAGTCATACATTTTATTTTGGAAACATGAGGATATGAAACTTTCGGTGTAAACATGAGAAAGAAACATTTAACATTTTCATAAGAACAGCAGTAGTCAACTTTCCTATACCAAGATGATTAACATGAAATTCCATTCAATTATTTTAACGACAAGATGCATGGACTTTCTCTTCCCAACCATCAAGAAAAAGCACAAGGACTACCTGCATGCAAATCAGAACAGATACCTTGGCCTTTGAACACTGATTCAAACTTTATCAGTTCTGCTATTACTTGCTTAAAAAAAATAGTTTGATTAAGTATTTTTCTTAAACATTCCACATGAAACAGGAGAAAACCTTATCATTGAATAATTTGAGAAATTCTCTTCTGCAAAAACACATTTCAATCAAGCACACACAAACAAACGAAATGAGTCCAACACATTCACTATTGGCCATTCCCTGGACTTTCAATTTCATAAAAAAGTAATATTACATTAACTGAATTGTATTAACAGAATTCTCCTTACAAATAATAATCTGAAGTGTTTTGTTTATATAAACATACCATGCTTCAAGATGACAAAGACCTTGAAATTAGTTCATAGTAAGCAAATCAATGGGAATGGATATAAACTCATCTTTGCAAGTCCCAAGTCAAGGAGAGAAAAACGAAGGAACCAAGAAAAATGATTATCTGCTTCAATTATTACACTTGATACATGACAAGGTGATAGAAAAATACAATCGTTTTATTTATTTGAGAATACATTTTATTTTCTACTTTGAAATTTGATGGGTGATAATTAATGACACTCCGACATCACCCCTCTTTCCATTTGCAATGTCATTCTTCTTTTCTCTGCTTTCCCCCTTTTGATTTAATTCATTGAATCTATTTTTTGGCGTTTAGCCAAGCATGAAGATAATTGTGAGAATGACCAAGTCCAGCATTTACATACATGATATAACTTGATCATTACACGACCAAAAGCACAGAAAAGTAGCAATGTGTTATGAATTGATTAGGAAATCTATTTCATAACAAGGGAATTAAGAAAATTACAAACAAAGCTATAGTTACAGGTTCAATTTCTGGTACTTCTAACATGGTATGGAACACATAAACAAGTGCCATTTTTTTTTTTATAGCAGTTTATCATTAGGAAATATTTAGTGTGTGATATGTAGGCATGTGTATGTAGAGTTTTTACGACTTCTGAACAAAAATAAAGGTACACACTTTTCAGAAAAAACTCTGACAAGAAAAAAGTAATAAATAAAAAGAAAACTGGAACTAGAATCCCAACTAACAAGGATCTTAATTTTTCATTGAGCACAATAAGAGCCTTAAAAGGACAAGAAGAAAAAAAAAAAGATAAAAAAACTGACCTAGTCATTTACTTGTGTAATGATGTGTTAAGAGTGATGAAGGAACATTAAACTATCATATCTCAAATGTGTAAATGATGAGTGAGTTAATCATGCATGACAAATGCATTCCTTATCCCACCATGAAACAATTATAACGATATGAAAAATATTTATCAATATATATATTATATCAGGCCACTAATACCAATATTTTCCAATGTATCAAAAAAATCATGATATGTTTGCTCCGCACTGCTTTGTTTCTTTTCACACAACTGATACTCTCTGCTCTACTTTTCCTCTCACTCTCGGCCTTTTTTGTTTCTATTCAAATTCAGGAGTGCTTGAAACCAACACTGTCTCTCTATTTTTTTTTCTTTTCTTCATATCTAACGCAATTAAATCATACATAAACCTTAATCTCACAGCTTCAAATAGATTTCGTCTTTCAAAAGCTTAGATTTATCTTAAATCTGGTGTTTCTAACATGTCTTCCTAATCTATTGATTATGACTCAATACAACTTCATCATGAATTGTGTAATTGTGTTTCCTTATTGGTATATGTTGCTTATTATAGAGTGATTGCTAGAGTTAATTTTATTTTGTGTAACTTTTGTCACTTTGTTGCTTGCTAGCAATTATTTGTTTAAGGTGCCATTGAATAAAATTATTTAAAAATCCAAAAATATGTGAAATATGATTAAATAGGGTCAAATTTTAGTATCTAACATAATCTGGAAATGAGCAAAAACAAATTGCGTCCATGATTTGCGATACCAATAGGTATCACATAATACGGCCAATACCGATGCAACCAGGCGGTTACCATTACAGAAAAATTTCAATCTATGCATTCAACACATTGACACATGCGATGCAACCTAATTATGCAAAAGGCATGTCTAAAAGATATTAATATAATTCTCCACCAAGAACTACCTATTGTAGTTCTTGGTGATACCTGATACCAATAGGTATCACATAATATGGCCGATACCGATGCAACCGGGCAGTTACCATTATAGAAAGATTTCAATCTATGTGTTCAACACATTGATACATGCGGCGCAACCTAATTATGAAAAAGGCATGTCTAAATGATATTAATATAATTCTCCACCAAGAACTACCTGTTGTAGAAGTTCCCCATGTGCCAAAGCTTCTTGTAATTCTTGTTTGTGTTTTCCTTTTAGTTCCTTGAGTTCCTCTTCAAGCTGGTTAGCACGACCTTCTTGTGTATCATATTCCTCCTTTGCTGTAAGGTATTCCTGTCTATTTTCAGCTGCTCTTTGTCTCTCCTTCTCAAGGGACCTCATAAGTTGGGTCTGCTCAGCCCTAACGCATGATATCTACAATATAACACCCGCATAAGTCAATATTATTCAACAGGATGCAGATATGGAAAAAATAAAAAAGAATATAAGCAAAATACCTGGGCCTCAAGAACATTAATTCGAGACAAGGTTTGAGATAAGCGTTCATTTACAGATCGCTCCTTTTCCTCTGCAGCTGCAGCTTTAGCTTCAGCTTCCTGTACATCAATAAATCTTAGAGGTGCTCAAAATTTATAAATAGGAATGGTAGTCAGATATAAACCTGAAGCCGAGAGTTCAAGGATCTCTCCACAGCAGCCCAAGCCTCTGCCCTCCTGGCAGTAGTTTCCTATCACCAGAAGACACAGACAATTTAACTAAGGGCTTACAATACTAACAAAGAGGTATGTAAGTTTAGCAGATTTATATGCTACATGAATACAAAAATCAACCTGCATAGCTTCAATTTGCCTTAAAAGAGGCCTAGTGGAGTCAGGAACTTGTGTAATCAGCTCCTCACACCGACGCTCACTTGCCTAGGTATCAGCGAAAAACATATTGTAAATTTGTAACAAATTCAAATTCAAGGAAATGATGTCCTATGAATACAAATAAAAGGCATAGTTGCAAATTTGCAAGAAGCACACTTGATATTGTTTCCGCAGATCCTCCATGTCTCTGTGTAGCATATCTTCTCTAAAAACTGCCTGCAAGATGACAGAAATGATAGGCAGAGTAATATCATAATGGCTTTTATTTGACAGTTGGCTGATGGATCTTGATCCCAATGCTATGACAAATGACAAGTACCTGTTGCTCTTTTCTACTTAAAGTCTCCCTAAGTTCTTCAAGAGCTTGAACTAGCATCATCTCACGTTCTTCTGCTTCCCGCAGACGACTCTCCAGCTCAGTTCGAGCTTCATAGTTGGCCCTTGTCTCTGCTAATACTTCAGCTTCCTTGGCTGCATTGAGAGCATTGGTGAAGTACTCTTTCTGGGCTGTGAGCTCGGCTTGGTGATTTTCCATTGATTCCTGGAGCAACTTCTCTGTTGCTGCCTTATCTTTTTTAATACTCTCTACTTTGTTTTCTTCGGCCTAAAAAATCCACAATTTCAAGGATAAAACATCACAACCAAATTGGAAAATAATCACATATACAAATATTATCTGGTGATTATTCCACAGCCAGCAGAGTAAGCCTAGGTAATTCAACCAGGGGGGTGAGATTGGGTGTCTGCATGACAACTCTCTTGCTGCTGTCATTCTTGCATATATCTCCAAAATTTTGAATATTTTACTGAACAGCTCATCAAGAACATTTTGGTTGGCCATCAACTAAGCTCAGAATTTCAATTAGGCATCAGCCTGAGCATATTTAGAACTTAATGAACCTCAAAGACAATCTCAGCATAGATAATGGATGATTTGACCTCAGAAGATATTTCAGAGAACTAATCACAGAAAATTTGTCTACTGCAAAAGAACCTTGAAAATTCAGGTCATCTTACCCTCTATTTTCTCCATTCAAGCAGGAAGTCAGGAGTAGCATACATAAAATAGCATTGTTACTGCCTACCTCCGATCAAGCTAAACTTTTTGGTTTAGAAACCAGTAGCAATATGCTATTAACCAACAAGAAGCATGAATTCAAATGAGCCCTGAATACCAATACTACAGTATTATGTGATCAGTTGATCACAAACGGAAAGTTGAAAGCCTTATTTTCAAATAAGATGAAAAGGAGAGATGAGAAAAGAAAATAGAAAAGGAAACCTTGTTGCCACAGTTTCTCCTAAAAGAAAATAAATGAAATAGTTTATAATGACCAATCCAGCATTCATTAAGATCAATATAATTCTTTATATAGGCATTCTAATATCCAATGACAATGAATGTGTCTTCTATTGGCACAAAGTACCATCGCACCTTGGTCCCCGGAACCATATTTTTTATTAGCAGACCTGGCACGATGTGCCCTTGAAAGATGAAGTCGCATGTCCACCACTGAAGTGGATTACAAGATAAAACCAGAAGGTTCTTGAAGTGAGGTCAGTGGCCTCCAAATAGCGAGTTGACGGGGACATCAAATATTCCAAAAAATTCTGATTAGAAGAGATTCCGATTTTATTAGCTTTTATTTTATTTGCTTTACTTATTGGATAAGATTCTGATTTGATTTCATTCGCTTTTATTTATATGATTTTATTGTAATTTCTTTTATTTTTAGAAAAAGATGATTTGTTAACAAATTATCTTAGGTCTAGAATATCTCTTTATAAAGACCCTACACACTATTATTTGAATCATAGAATTGATGAATGAATGAATGTTTTGAGAAATTGAATGCAATTGACTATTCATGACTTCCCCCATCTCTCCTTTGGTTTGACCTCTTTTTTGTCTATACCTCCCTAATCTTTGTTCTTATCTCCACCCCTCTATCACTCTTCTCTCTATTTTTTTCCTCCTCCCTACATCAAATTAGTATCAGAGACTAAATTCCTTCCCACAACCTACAACCAACAGTGCTACCACCTCCACCATAAATCCCTTCCCACAACCCGTAACAAGCAATGCCACCACCTCCACCTCCACCATAAATCCCTTCCCGCAACGAGTAGTGCCGCCACTTCCACCAAACTAGCCGACGGTATCAATGATAAAAGCTAATAAAATCATAATATCTTCGAAAATCTCTTGAAATATTTGATATGATGTCCGCATTAATTTTCCCTGAGTGGCTGGAACTCAACCTTGTCGAGTTAAAATTTCTGTAGTGAGCTTCCCAATCGCAAGCCGAGCAGCAGTGCAAGTGGCCGTCAACGTTGATAGACACGTGTGAGTGGAACCGAAATCGAACTAAGCCATCAATGTTGCCTGAAGGACCAAGACTGATGCCTGGAGATGTGCAATACAACGGATTCTAATAGAGTTACAATATACCAAGGTCAAACTGGTAACGTGTCTCACGAGCAATCCAAACAATCTCGGGCTCTGTCCAGCCAATCCATTTGATAAGAAAGCGTTGAATTGGTCCATTCCTGGGAGACATAAACTGCTCTTCTAAAATAGTATCAATTTTATTATTATGTGCTGGGAGGGTGAAGAGGTGTGTAGAAATAGATGGACATGCAATATATGATGCGTCGGGAGGCACGGCAAATAGATCAACTAAGGAGTTAAAATTGAGAAAATTGTCAACATAGAAAGTACTATCAAAAGGAGAAAATATCAATAATATATGCAGTTGACCCGATCTGCTGCAAAATCTTAAATGGACTAGCACTGCAAATATGCAATGTAGAAATGGGCCCATATAGACACCGCTTTGGTCTGATCTAAACCATAACAAAACCTCCAATATAAAATGCAACGTGGATTTTATGCACATTAGTGTTAAATTGATATGAGGTATAAATTGTTTCCAAATATGTATTAATCTCGACGTGTAAGTGAAGAGGATGTGGTGCAAATAGTTTGGCCATTATGAATGTGCGAACATGTTAGGACATTGGGAGACGACCTAATAGTTTTGGAAAGGCTCCGAGAACAATATTAGCAAACACAATAGGCTCGATGATGGTTACAATATCACATGCTGTGAGACTAATGATATATAATCCTTCTGTCACCACCACAACCTTTTTTTTGTTAGGAGTCGTTGATTTTGGGGGTAAAGAGTAAAGGCGAATCTTCTTTCCCTTGTGAGCAAAGGAGCATAAATTAGAACGACATTTGATTGTCCATCCAAGTCGTAGAGCCAAGGGCGCACGAAAATGACATGACCCACGTCTATTGGTATAGCGCCATACCAAATGTGATTTTTGTACTCTAAAAATTGAATGGGTATAAGATAACGTTCTTTAACAGATATAAAAGATGTGTCAATTCAAGAGGCGCCATTTGGAATAGGGTGTGGGACCGCCTTTGCTCCCAAACAAGAAATAGTATTAGTGGAGAATGCAATGATACAACTACCACTATCCACGATAACCTTACAAGCCTTCTTGTTCACTTTGATGTAAATGTGAAAGATAGCATCACAACGCCAATCATCAGCCTATTTGGAGTTTGTCAAAGTGTATCACACAACGCCCATAAATAGTGTATCAAGGAAGGAAGAATGAGAGTCTAGAATAGAGGGAGTAAGCTGAATGCAGCTCACAAATGTGTCAATGTCATCATCATTCAACACATCAAACTCCTTTAACTTGGGTTCATAGATTTGTTCTTCAAGGGGTTTCTCATTTATTTCATTTTGTCCGTTAATTAATAAAGCTTTACTTGAATATTTGGAAGAAATATACCAAAAACCTTTACATTTGAAGCACTGTAATTAAAAATTTCTTTTCGGGGCTTCAACATCCTTTTCTCAGGCTTCCCTTGTAAGGACAACAATGGAAGGAGGGGTTCCTAAGACAGACTTAGAATTGGTGGCAGGAGTGTGCACTATGAGTTGATGGTGGGGTGTCCTAGTGACTAATTCAAAATCTTGGACCAAATTATACACATGGTCCAAAGTCGTAACTCCATGAATGACAAGTTCTCTCCTAAGATCCTCGTGTAATCCTTATCAGAACCTACTCAACGTCATGGCTTCGTCCTCAATAATGTGGCATCTGATCCGAAAATCATCGAATTGAACCACATATTCAGTTACAGATCGATTACCCTGTCGAAAGGCATTCCATTGGTCAAGTAAGTTACTACTGTAGGAACGAGGTAAATACTTCTCTTGAAGGCGTCGTTTTATTTCAGTCCAGCTCCGAGCAGAGGCGGCCTGACGCCTGATAAGGAGATCCTCAACACCTTCCCAATATAATTGAGCATTTCCAGTCAATTTAAGGCTTGTGAACTGAACTCGCCTATTTTCTGGCATGCCATATCATTCAAAGAAATGATCCATATTTCGGACTCATTGAGTGAAAACTCGAGGGTCCAAGCAGTCGTCAAAAGTGGGGGCGTCCAGTTTGACATCTTTAAAGAGATGGTCGTCTAAATCCTGCTCTTGATAATAGAATCAGGGCCTGTGATTGTGTCTACAAGAGGTTTGTCTATTTTGCCTTCGTCAACGAGCCTTGTTATGGGATGCATCAGAGTTTTCAGCATCTAATGAGTGAAGCCTTAGTTCTAAAGTGGCAACCCAATTGGTAAGATCCAAATTTGTCTGATGAGTAATTGCCAAGTCAGCTTGAATGGCAATCATGTAATTTTGTAATTGTTGTTGACTGAAAATTAATTGAGCTAACCATTGATTGAGAGTGTCAAACTGGTTAGAATCCATAATTATGTCAAGGGTACGATGGAAAATAATGCGATCATTTCGCAAATGTATGTAACACAAACAATTGAGGCAATCCAAAACAAAAAAAAAATTATAAGATTTTGTATGGTTCAGATCACGCAAACTAGTATTGCTAATCTATTAAAATGATAAAGCCAGAATCAAGTGCAACACTATATAAAGGTAATAGGATGTGAAAGGAAGGGTTTGGGTTTTTGTGTTTTTTTTAATCAGAAATAAAATGACACTAAGACAAAACTAAACACTATTAAAGATAAACAAAATATGCTACTCAAAAAAAATGGTATCAACACACCTAGAGATGATCTGATCCATTTGTTGAGGCTACCTTGAAAATGATATGACCCGCTTGTTTGAGGCTATCTTGCGACGAAATCTTCTACTGCCTGACTTTATCTGCTGCTTTGTTTTCTCTCTTTTTCTCTTTTATTTCCCTTTTTTTCTTTTTTTTTTCTCTTTTTATTTTCGCGCTACTGTTTTTCTTTTTTTTTCTTTTTTTTTCTTCCTCAGTTACTGTTTTCCCTTTTTTTTAATAATCACGCGCCTCCTGTTTTACCTTCCTCGGCCTCAAGCGCACACACACACACACAGAGAGGAGCAGCGCAGCTGCTCAGTGCGCGACTTCCCTCTCAGGCGACGGCTGCAACGACGACAAAGCAACGACGAAGACGACCGCAGATGAAGAAGATGAAGATGAGGATGGAGATGAGAACGCGAAAACAACGACGATGCAGACGAAGAAGCGGCTTAACCTGACTCATGACTTCTCTCTACTCTTTCTTATTTTTTTTTTCAAACAAAAAGGTGGAAGCTAGGGTTGGGCTAGGTTGTGGCGAGAGTAGCCGGTTCAAGGCTTCACTTTGGTCGGTGGTTGTGGGACTCGGGTGGTGGACTTTCGAGTGAGGGGTCGATTAGGGATTGAGGGGGGAGTGGTCGATTAGGGCTTTGATTGGTTTGGGCAGAGAAGATGAACGTGGGTGGTTTGGATGGTAGAGTTGGGCTCGATGTAGCTTGGCAGTAACCGGAGAGGTGATGGTGGTCAGCTGGGATGTGGAGGAGGGTTCCGGGGGCGACGCGTTTTGCCTCCGGTTGTGGCAGCGGCGCCGACTGCGAATGCTTTGTCGGCGTTGGCTGCTGCTTCGAATGGTGCTGCCTCTTTGCTTGAGGAAGGGATGTAGAGAACGGGTCTCTAC